>JAUZST010039486.1:0-27104 GCA_034779995.1 Parotocinclus haroldoi
GTGTGTGTGTGTGTGTGTGTGTGTGTGTGTGTGTGTGTGTGAGAGAGAGAGAGAGAGAGAGAGAGAGAGAAAGAGAGGCAAAGAGAGAGAGACATTATGAATGGTTCATACTTACATGACTTGGAAGGGGCAGTTGGGCGTGTGGACAAACTTCAGCTCACGAATGTTCCTCTGTGAGACCGTGTTGACTGTAGAACGACACCAGCACCTCTCAACAAGACTGATGGGTTTGGCTATAGAGTGTTAGATAGACAATAAGAGACCATAAGGCACAGTACTTGTAACATTATGTTAATTTGAACACTTTCAGAAGCAGTACATTCTGAAACAGAGCCAGCATTTCAAAGTGAAAGTCACAACCCAACAGCATCTTTTAAAAAGAAAACTATAAAGATCTCTAGAGATTTCAATCGGGTTGGAGCGTCTCATAAACAACAAGACTTGTGTTTGGAGCGTGTCCTAAACAACAAGACTCTCAGCCCACAGATCATTGATTCTCAAGATCAAATAATCCCATTCCACAAATCGACAGAAAAGCTACTGTAGTAGAAGTCAAATGTTTATGCTGGTAGCGAGAGAAATATGCCACAACACACGTTGCAGTGCCACCTGCTGAGTATAGGGTAGCCTAGTTGTAAAAATGCCCATGCTAACCCCATGTCTACCATCAAAAAGCACCTACAATGGGCATGCAAGTGTTTGGTCCGATGAGACTTTTTCTTTACAATGATGGGCGGTTGGGTTTTGTTGACATTTACCTGAGGTGGGACGATCTGAATCATTTTCTCATGGGAAGATGTGGGTCAGGTACATTAACAATGGGTAACATTTACCTAAACAATGTTATACAGTTGGTTTTGATGTAAATATACCTGCAAACTTTTAATAGGTAAACACTTATGAGCTAGTTATTGTCTGTTTGCCCATATGTCCTATTGAAAGTAATTTGTTTACTTTCTGATTAAAATAATTGAAGGGAATACAGTGTGTGAACTCTATTCAAATAACCGATTCCACTTTTTCTAAGTTAGCAAGCATTTTATAATAATTAAAATATAACATGATGGAATCGTTTCTAATTAGCATTTAATATAAATTAGGCTTATGTTAACAGGCATGACAAAATGCATGACAGAAAACAGTGATTTTAAACCAATGGCCAATTTCAGGGGGCAAAATATAGAAAGTGTTTGGTTTACGTTTTTAACATTTTAGTTTTCTCTTCTAATTCCACGTTCTTTTTTCCGGCCCTGCTGGATCCCTGATACCCACTTTAATTACTAAGCTCTACAGAGGTATTTGGTCTTTTGCTTTTAGTGTGATCCGAAACAGATGTGCTCAATCAGCAAAAGCCAAACTTTTGTTAAACATCATGGACACTGCGCCTAGTTAACACGGATAATTAAATATAACATCACAGCTCTGCGAAATTATACTTAACGCTGCAAGCAAAGATTTATTGAATCTTACAAAGACCGAGTTTATACGCATGACGCATTTAAACCAGGTTCGACTCGTTTGGTTGTTTTACACACAGCAAATCAAGCAAAAGTCTGTTTAAAAGAGAAAATAATGACTGACAGATCTAAATCGCGCGTGTTTATTGTCCAATCCACATGCCCTGTGATCTGCACTGTGCATGACGCACACGAAAATGCGCACAAAAGTAGAAAGGGAAAGCGTTTGTAGCACCTTTGCCGTTTGCTTATTACGGCAATGAGGAACCACTAAATCCCTATTCTTTCTTTTTAATACATCTGTCAGGTGTAAATAATTCCCACATTCAAGCAGTAGCTAAATAATTGTGCAGAACTAAGCAAAAAAACAAATGGGTGCACGAGCAGTGCTGGTGGTCTTAAAGAAAAATGATCCAATCTGCAATTATTGACAAGGGATTCACAGCAACGAGCACGTTATTTAAACACTGCACGGGTAATCGACAGTGGAACACTTTGCGCTATAGTTTGTAATGTTTAGTGTCGACGTTATAGTTTATCACCCATATGAGTTTTATGTGTACTGCTGATTATTCCTTTATTTCTTTTAGTTCTTCAATTAATCGTACGAGCACCGGGGGTATCAATTCAGCACTGTTTTCGCTGTGCATGGTCTAGTCTGCGCGGTGCACGTAGCCTGAACGGACATAGCCCACTCACAGAGGCTGAGGGTGCGAAGTACCTGTGCTGCTCCATCTTAGACAACTTTAAACCTATGCAAATACCATGTCAGGTGATTTATATCTATTATTATGCTAAATAGTGGTCGATAGAGCACCAGCGCTTTTGTTCGACCCAGACTGGCGCTATCTCTCACCTCTCACCTATCTCGGCTGTTTTTGTTCTGGCCCCTAATTTGTGGGTAATTAAAGGAAAACAAAGACAGTGACAAATACACACATTAATCAGGGCCATGCATCGCGTGTTACGAGTCACGCTGTGTCGCTACACGTTACCGATTTGGTAAGAACGCAAACCTTTTTGCGCCTAAATAAAAAAAGGAGGCCGTGGATTGAAATGACCAGGATGAAATTAAACACGCAATACATTAACATTGTGATCTATAGTGTGGAGTAAGCATTAAAAACTGAAATACTTATATGAGACATAATTGCACATGTAAGGAAAGGATAAAAAACCATACAGGTTACCAAATCCATCACTATTAGGTTGCTCACTCTTTTTTAAATGTGCACCCCAGTTATATAAGGAATCTGGAGCTACTTACCGTCTGATCCTGACCAGCAGATTGTGACTGCTATAAGAATTGCCACTGTAATGACTCTCACATCCATGTTGCGTGTTTGAGGCAGAGACGAACTATGCAGAAATCCCGAGCGCAATGAGTTATGTTAAGCGCAATGAGCGGGCGCGCCTGTTAAACTCCCCCGATCCAGCATCCCGATCCTGCCCCCTTACACCGACAAAGTGGGCGTTCAAGTCTCTCGTTTACCGCCTCCTGCATCCCATAGGTACTCGAAAGACATCTGGCTTTAAGTCAAAATGTTCAATGGTTATGAATGCGTGAAGTTAAGTTATTGTATCTTAGGCTGCACTCCTTACTGTAAGCAACACATCAATCTTACTTTTATTGTATTTCTGTTTTACTAGTTGCATTCACCATTGAAGTTCAAAAAGTGCTTTATAATAACCTAATTTCTCTCTCTGAATTTTGTCATTCTACATTCTGGTGCTGGTGGACCTTTCTGATGTTTGTTATATGAAACCTGTTTTTTTTCTCCTCTTTTTTTTAGTTGGATGCATATTTACAAAGCTGAATGTCACTTCCCCAAGTTATGATCAGCAACCTTCCCGGGCATCTATACTTTCTAATGAAATATATGGCGTTTATATGTATATATATATATGCAGTCGGCCAACGCTGATGTCTGTGCTGTCCTGTGAAATACATTTGGGTAATCAAAATAGTGGTCTGTGCTGTTCAGAAATTTCTATCAATTTCTATCCGCTTTCCTTAACTAAAAGCAAACCTGATAACTATCATTAGCAGGACATACCAACCAGCTAATGCAACCTGAATTAGACTATGGCAATGTGTAATATTTTTTCCTTTTATAGAAATTGTGACCTAAAATAGATTAAGCATACTGATAGCGACAGCGTAGCAGCTTGCCAGCAGCAATCTGCAATAGTCCAAACAAGTGATTAACTTCCTCAGCATCATGTTGGGCTTATATTTGTCTGTTGTAGGTTATTTTACTGTTAAATCATTAAAAGCTTTACAGATGCAGTCTAGATGTTGTAAATGACAACTTCTTTATAGGAATGAATGAAAGGCAGCCAAAGGGTAAATGCACCAGCCAGTACTCAAATTCTCTTCTTAAAAATATTAGCCTTTCTAATATTAAGGTATTAAGCTATTTTATCAGCTTGGATAAAGTTTTAATGATCAAACATGGTTAAGTGTCATGACATTCCTAAATCCATTGATGAAGAGAGGACTGCAATTTCAACAAAGAAAACAGTTACATTTTAATTGGAACAAAACTTTCCATTAAGTAAGGTTCAGTATAGGTCTGGGGTATTAGGATGTGCTGTATAACAGGACGCACATGTGAGCTCTGTTTCCAGGTATATGACTCTGGTATGCCAAGCCTGTCTCCTGCATTAGAGTTGGAGAGGACAGGAAAAAAGCAGAGGATTGTAAATTACCCAGAACAGAGCCAAGTTTTTATTTAGTCTTTCCACACCCTTCTCTGTGTTGTACCAAAATGTGTTCACAGCCAAAAGGGGACAAAACCCAAAGTGAATTATAAGTCTCATTAGCGTAATAATTATGTCCCTTGGTGCTTTACAGTTTAAGAGGGGAAAACATTTGGCAAGTATTTTAAGCTTCATCTTTAGCTTTATTTGCTGAAGGTTTACCCCAACTTTACTGCCTTTAATCTCTTTAACATCTCAGCTTTCTTCTTCCCTTCTCAGCTTTCCTTTTCCCTTCAAAAGCCAGGCGCTGAATGCAGATGTCGTTTTACAAGGTGGCACCAGGGGGAGAGTTCACACCCGGCCTGAAATTCTACAGGCCCATTTCCAGTTGGCCCTGACTAACGAAATGCAGCCAAAATAGGCGTATAGAGGAGGCGCAACCCATTTCTATAGGGAGGATTAGACAGACCCTAGATATTAAAGCCGTGTGATAGATAGAACAAAGATGTCCTTGTTCTGCACAGTGGAGATATATTATTGTCTTTTCTATTGAAGCTGCATGGATCGGTAGCTCCAGCTGAACACTGCTGGTTAAGGAGACTGGCCATATGTCAACCTAGACAAAAGTAACTGTCCATTATCACACCCAAGCATATCCTAAACCTACTGGGCAAATATTTTATTGTACCTGTAACAGTTGTTTTCAAATTTAATCTTTTCTTGCATCCGCATCACCTGTGTAAATAACCCAAGTCATGTCTAGTCATTTGTAACATATATCAGGAGTTATAAATTCCAACCTGTCATCCATGCACCTTTATATGTAGCTGAAATTAAATAATAGAGCAAATTTGCTATCATGTCCTGCCAGTGGCCATAGTGAGCAGATGATGAAGTGTCAGAAGTTTTTCAGATTTACTCTGTAATAGAGGCTGTAGTATTTTTTTCATTTTGCTCTTAAAAGCAGTTCATCCATTTGTTATAAAAGCTTAACTTGAAAGGAAATATACATCTTGATCTATCTTTTATTTTAATATGTCATGCTCTTTCAGGCCACTACAGCCTTAATTACTGAAGTCCGAGTTCTGTATGTGGAAGTTTGCTTTGTAATGTGACCTGTTTTACTTTAAATGTAAAGTGAACAAAAATGGTGACTACAGTGAAATATACTGCTCAAAAAATAAGGAGATATTTCAAAATGAAATATCCCACAATGAAATATCTCCTAATTTTTGTGAGCAGTGCATACGGAAAAATAGGCAAATATTTCTAATTGTTCCCAAACTGTTCCCTATAACAAGCTGTATCAACAGTAAAATAAACTCATCAGGACACCCCTTGTCTAAAAGTTAGCTTAACATCTCTTTTTATACTCATGGAATTTTATTCACAGCAGTTTACTTATGTCAAAATTGTTCATTTAGCAATAGTGTGCTTCTTAATACTATTTCCTTTTGTGACAGCTATATCACATTGTATAATCAAATACAAAAACATTGTTTGTTTTTCTTGAAATAAAGCAAGAATCTCTTCTCTAGAACCTAGTATGTGACAAACACATGATGATTACTTCCAAGCAACATCAAGTGTCAGGCGGCAGAGAGGTGCAAGTGGTTAGCACTGTCACCTCACAGCTCTAGAGATCTCTGGTTCGATCCTGATGCTGGACTCTGTCTGTGTGGAGCTTTCATGCCCTCCATGTGGGTTTACTTCAGGTACTCCAGTTCCCTGCCACATTCGAAAGACAAGTTAGGTCTCTCCAAATTGCTTTAGTATGAGTGTGTTTGACTAACTGATTTGTAATCTTGTTCCTATCATAAATGCAGTAATGGCATGAATGGAAATGACATGACAAGAGGCATTGAGGAATAGTCTGCAACTGGGCATTGCAATGTGTTTGATACTGAACAACCAGTACTGAGCAGCCAAGAGGAACAAACACACTTTATCTTTTATGTTTGGTAAAATATAGTCCGGATTTCCAAGTGGCAATCGTGTTACAATAGTTATATATAAAATAAGTTACAACAAGGCTCTATAGGCAACATCGGTTCACACTAATGGCTGCTGGAACGTACAATCACTTTAATTTGCATATATTTATAGTCACCAGTAAAATGTATTGTTTTCCAATAAAAACATGATTTTTTCTTTAGTATTTGAAGGTGAGAAGCTTTGTCCCCTGGCACCATAACTCTGGCAATATACATTTTGGTGGAAATGTTTCCCAAATTGGTCCTTGAAGAACAGCAGTACAGTTCAAATTACTTTTGATGAATGTGTCATTACAATCAGTGTAATGTGTCCCTTGTTGGGCATTTCTGGATTACACCTCATTAGCCATTCTGGTTATCATCTACTTGTAATGAGGGAAATGCCATTTACAGTGACCTGTGAGGCCAGAACCTGATTACCCCCTGTCTCAATAGGTCTTGCATATGATGAGACTTGCTGGGCAACACTCCTGAGATAAGTAAACATGGGGCGAAAGGGAGGGCATGGAATGGAGGTCTTATCAGGGACACTGGAAGGGTCTGCTGGGACTTTGTTGAGTTACCTAGTCCCAGTTTCAAGTATGAGGATTTGAATAGTCTCACTCTATAATAAGTAATAGATTTGGAGATGTCTAGTTGGTAATTGTGTTCGCTGACAGTTATGTTATTTATCAGATATAATGTACTTATTTAGGGAGACTTATTGCAAAATATATAAGATAAGATAATGTAAAATAATAGATACTGCAACAGTTAGCCCCACTCGTGTGTTAAATAAAACTGTTATAACAAAGAGTTTGTTAAAAGTATCGTTCACACACAGATTCCACTGGTCCATTGGTTTTCCTGTGTTTTTTTTATTTTGCGTATATAAATACATTCATAAACCTTTGTGAATATATTTTTATCTGATAAGGTTCTATATTATAACATTTGGATATGTGTATGTTACATTGATATATTTCAGTAAAACAAACACTCTGCTATGAACCCTTTCAGATGGTTTTCCAATCAAGCAAAGAAAACTATTTACATCTAGGCCTTTCTGTTGACAGATGACCAAATATTTTTGGAGGGCTGAATGATCTGGCCATTGCAACAGGACTGTTTTTTTTTATAACAAGCCACAAGTTTGATTGTGGGATTTGCTTCTGTAAATGGGCTCCCTCCAGGAAGCCTCAGTGCTGTTTGCCTGTACACTTTGCTCCATACTCATGTACAGACCCTGTGACTGAGATGGAAATGAGGGTCCAGCTGCATTTAAGCAATACCAGGGTGATTAGAGGGGGCAGGGGTGATGATGGCTGATAGTTGAGAAGCAGGCATGTTCACCCAACATCTAACATGCAAGCCACAGAGCCAAGGGTTGAATATTGCATTTGAATATTGAATATTGAATACCACTATGTGGTATCTGCTTCTTTTCTGACTTTGTTTTTTTATTAGAAGTTTAATTGATGGTTTTGTTATCATGTTAGACTTCTGGGCTGTTGGATCATGGCCATGGACTTGGACATTTGCTATTGCTGTTTGTCCAAAAGGAAAATTGCATTAGTTTTTTATTGTCATTGCTCTATGGCAACTGCAGTTTGACACTGATGATTTTTAGGAGAGAGAAATCAATTGAAACAAAGATTAAGAGCAAACTGTGAGGACTAAAAGCTCTCTATACTACACGTGTTTACTTATCTCACAGCCCCCGAAGAGGCCATGTTTGTGCAGGCCACAGTCTGTAAGGAATCGCCCACGTGAGAGAATGGCCACCCCGTTTTGCCAGAAGGCAGCGTAAGTGTCATAGATCAAAGAGTGCTTAGCTTACAGTGACAAATATAAACAAAACAATTTGCCTTCCTCACACTCTACAATGACTTTTACATCTTAGGATGATCTCATGGCAAATCCCGTTTTTGTAATGTTAAGCAGCACAGAATTTGCATTTGCACCGTCAGGAAACTGTCCACAGTTTAGAAATAGTGAGCCAAAATATTTTTGACTACGAACTATTGCATTTTGACAGATTTCATAAATTCAAGTTGTATGTGAGATTATAACAGAAAAGAGAGCAGTGATGTCTTGTGCAACCTTGTAGAAAATGAAACACAACTGGTGGGTCCATATGTTCAGGCTGGAATATCAGCATGTTTTCTGTTAAACTGTTATGGTTAACAATAATGTCAGATGAGACAGGTGGAGTAAGTGACAATATGGAAATGTTACCGTAGAATGGCAGACAGTGCAGTACAGTTTACATATTGGTGAAAATGGTGACAAACAATGGCTTGACTTGAGGGTGGACCCTGTGAAGAATATTCCTTTTCCTAACACAAAAATGTTCACTTCATGTGTCAATGGTTGCCTCTTAGAGGATTTGCAGTCCTTTAGAAAAGACCTTGAGATCCTAATCTATAAGGTCCCAAGACTCTAGAACTCTTGGAAAAAATAGGTTACATGATACTATTAATGAAGCTAAGGTTAAATCATTGCCAATTAACTTGCAAAAGACCAAATGGGATACAATTCCAGATCACACAGTACTGCAAATTAACACGTGAAGACTTTATCTAATCCTCTATCTTTTAATCTGATAAGAAGTCGAATTAAGTTAAATTGTTTATCTTTATACACCGTATTGACAAAGATTGCCAAACTGCATGAATAATGAACGAAAAAGTTGAGAAAAATAAGTAAGGCAAAGAATGCAATGATAATAATCACAGTGAACTAGGCAGGTTGCCATAGGTACTTTGAAAGAAAGAAATAGAGAGAGTGAGACAGAGAGAGCGAGAGAGAGAGAGAGACTGGTATGAACAAGAGGTGGATGCTCATTCCAAAACTAAGGAACCAAGGGGGACGTATCAGAAGAAGCACCTCTCCTTAAGGGCATGCTTAGAGCTCAAACATGGGCATACCAACACTCCTGGAGCTATGGACATGGTTTGCTGCGCACATGTGTAGTTCTAGGCAAAAGTATGTAGATAATATGAAGCAGATTCCGTTGAGGACTGAAAAGCAAGAATCAGAGTTTTAAATTTGATGCTATCCCAAATGCAACAGGAAGAGGGGGGGGTATCAGTAGAGATTATATAAAAAAATCTTTGGTTAGGTGGTGAACTAGGCAAGCAGTGACATTCTGAACAAACAAATATGGATAATGAAGATAAAGGAATGTGAAAGCCGTCAGACTAAGAGATAAGTGTCTGTATGAGAATATGAGTCATTTCTAAAGAAGTGAAGAGAAAATTTGTGGGATCTTGTACAACCCTAAGTCAGAAAAAGTTGGGACACTTTGGAAAATGCAAAGTTTCGCTTTTGTTAACTTTTATTTCATTGCAGACAGTATGCCCATGGAGATGTTTCGTGTTTTGTCTGGTCAACTTCACCTTTTTTAACAAACAACTATTCCTGCATTCCACAAAATGTGGGAATGGGATAATTTAGAGCTAGCAATGAATGAAACAAAAAAACTAATAATAAATAAAAAAAACTTTAAAAAATAATGTGATTATCAAAAGGTCAACAGGTGATTTTATGATTTGTTACAAAAGCAGCATAAAGGTCTTTGATGAGCAAGATTCCCAGCTGATATCCAGTTTGTCAACAAATATGTGAAAAAGTTTAAAGCAATGTACCTCAAAGACAGATTGTTTGAAGGTGTTTTAAAAATTATCCCTCTACAGTTCATTTTATCATGGGACAATTTAAGGAATTTGATTTTCAATCCCTCAGACGGTGTTTCATCAATAATCACCATTCAACAATAGCTGATATAACCAATGATATGGCAAGGGATTACTCTGGCAAACCTTTGTCAGTACAACACCACAGAGTTACATTCAGAAAAGTCTTACTGTGATAAAGTTAACCATTTCTAGTTCATGTCCAGTCTCTGAAAAAAAGGACCATCAGAAAAGGAGCATCTAGGCTCTTATCAGCAACAAATCGAAAACCCAGGGTGTGTTATGTTATAGGGCTGTATCAGTGTCCTAAAGTTATTTACACTTCTGTGATGGCAGCATTAAAGAAGAAAAGTACACTGAGATTTTAGAGCAACATGTGCTGCTTCCAAGACATCATATTTTCCAGGGACATCATATGCTTCATATGATGCAAAGCCTGAAGAAGAAAAGAGTAAATGTACTGCCTGCAGGCCTGCGTTTTCCCCAGTAGAAATGTGAGTAGAATTTTGAAAAGACAAATGCGACAACAATGACCCTGTACTGTTGCACATCTTAATACGTGTTTGCAGGAAGAATGGGATAAATGCCTGAGACACTAAATCTATTCTGATAATCATTCTGATGCCATCTTGTAAGTGTGGTAAAAAAAAGAACCAACAACATTACAAAATAGTAAATGCTTTAACACCACAACTTTTTAATGTGTTGCAGGCCTGAAATGCAAGAATGTTTATTAACAAATCAAATTAAGTTAACCAGACGAAACATGCAATATTTCAGTTACATCCTGTCTGCAATGAAATACAAGCCAAAGTAAATGTACAAAACACTGTGTGGGTTTTTTTTTGTGTGCATTTTCCATACTGACTGGGCTTTTCTGTTTTGGGATGGTAGCTGGTGTTCGCATGCATGTGCCCTACAATGGACTAGTCCTTGTCCAGGGTTAGTTCCCACCTTGAACCCTGTGCATCCCACAACTCTAAATTGGATCAAGCTGATATAGAGAATATTTTTTATGCTACTTCCAGACATCTGGTTAGGGTCTGCATTCAAATGTGGGGTTGTTTGGGTAAGCCTAAGTTTATGGTTTGCTCTTCTATTTGGGGTAAAGTGAATATATATTATAGTGAATCTGCGCCAATAAAATAATTTGAATATCTATGAAATGTGTGCATTTTGTTAAAGTTGCAAAAGCTTTAGGCATCCTGCATTAGTATTCAATTTAGATTATGTTTATTTCTTATGTTTTAGTGCTCTCTGCACTCTGTAGCTCTACAATTACAGAATGTAGTCCATCTGTTAGTCCCTTTACTCTGCTCTCTAGTGGACAGGACCCCACAGGACTAGCACAGATCATTCACCATTCATTCAGCAATCCGTGGATCTGTGATACTGATGTGTTTAAAACTCTGCCAGCACCGCTGTGTTTGATCCACTCATATCAGTGCAATACACATTAAAACACTCCACATTGTTTTAAGTGCTGAGAATTATCCACTGCACAAATAACACCTGATCTGTGCTGGTCCTGACCACTAGAGAACATAGTATAGGGACTTTATGTAATTATGTAAAGAAACTAACCAAGTGTTACTGAAGAAATACAAGGTGCAGTGACCGCTAAAACTTCAATAAAGAATAGGGTTAGGGTACAGAATGTACAGAATAACATGAAAAAATATACAATGACTATGACTTTTGAAAAAGACTGCATACAAGTGAAAAATGTCCATTTAGTCACTTTTGCTTTTACAACCTCCAATCAGAAAAGAATGGGATGGAACTGACTATGCATCAATTTCCATCATCTATTTCTTAAAAAAAGAAATACCTGGAATACTGACTCATCTGACTACAATATACACATCCACTATATGATGGTCCAACACAGATGCCTCAGAGGCCAGAGAAGTCAACATCATTTCTGAACATTTAAGTGGAATTTGTGAATGTAACTCTGTACTGTAGTTTTGGACAATTATTTGCCGAAGTAATTCCTTGCCCATGCAGTTATATGCACTTATGGCCCCACCTTGTGCTCGATGTGCATTGCACTGTACCCTTGATTTGGAGGGTGGTGGATTTCCATGATTCAACCAAGCTGCTGTTTTAAGATAAGCCCGGATGGGGTTATGAGTGCTCATTGGACACCAGGAGTTCTAGAACAGGCATTACCCCCAGGTCTGACTATAGGGGTAGGTCCCAGTGATCCTTTCCTAGACAGTTACACACACCTCTTGTATTTATGCTCATTATAAGGGTGCTCTGGATTGTGTTTGTCTAGTTCTTCATACCAGACCTGTTCATCTTGTGAGACTCTACTGGGAACTCACAGTTCCGATGAAATAACCCTGGAGGTCATTAGACCACACAAGGCTGTTTGCCACGACAAGGCCCAGATCCAGGAAGGGTAAGGCCCAGTACTCACTGGAGGGATATCATATTTCCCTGCTGGGAAGAGACTGATGAGCCCTTAGGAGTGGGTAGAAGTTGAGGGACAGAGAACCCTGGGCTTCTTTGCTTGACATGCTGTCACTGCAACCCTGAAATGGGAAAGTGGAAAAGAAGAAGATGATATATGTAATATATCTAATATACATGTGTGTTACGATCGGGCATCCCAGAGGTCTCGCAAAACCGTTCCTGGTCTCGGAATAATGTAATGAGCCTGCGAACAAGAACATGTTCAATTGGCTCATATAACAAAACTAATTAACTGAAATGAAAAATCAGTGCATAACAAAAGGAACAAACGAATAGATCGCCACGGTAAATTAAAACAAATGCCATGAATGACGCAGGGAGAAAACGGAAACACAACGGGGTAGAATAATACACCGTGGCGAACAACGTAAACAGGCTCACTGCGAGCCCTAACAATATAAACATGTTTGTAATCATGATTTGGTACAAAAGCAGTAGCTATGATAGTTTTTAATGTCCATAATATAATCTTGCATTAAAAAAAAACCAAAAATAAAATAATAAACTGAAATAAACTGTTTATATATCTCTGTGTAAATTATACTGATATTAAATAGATTATTTAAATAATGTGAAATGTTAAGCCAAAACAGTTTGTTCCCTCTAACCAGTCTGTGTTATAACAAGTTTGTGGGCAAGTACAGCACACTAAAATGAAAAATATCATTCCTCCATTCATTCCAGGAGTGTTGTTCACAGCTGTTGCTTAATCTCAGTTCAGTGTACTCTTCGCTTTCCTTGAACCATTTCATTGACGTTAAAAACACATCACCCTGATCAGCAGTATTTTCGCAAAAGCATGCTGCATGAGTGAAAAAGGCTTCTGAACCCAACATTGTGATCTGTAAATAATGGCACAGCCAAGACATTTCTGGCACAATGCCCATTCCATTGTTATATAACCTACTACACCGAGAGATGGTTTACTGGAGAACACAC
This sequence comes from Parotocinclus haroldoi, assembly GCA_034779995.1. Classification (NCBI taxonomy): domain Eukaryota; kingdom Metazoa; phylum Chordata; class Actinopteri; order Siluriformes; family Loricariidae; genus Parotocinclus; species Parotocinclus haroldoi. Next base: position 13,255 of record JAUZST010039486.1, read on the forward strand.
AAGAAGTTAATAATCCTTGGTGCAGAGTGTTTACAGGATCTAATTCAATCATAAACATCGTAGCAATTTATTTATCTTTTCTTGTGTAAGGTGACCTTTTACTAATTTCTCATTTCCTTTATGAATCATATAGGGCAGTGTTTCAACATTTAGCAGAACTGTGGGAGGTCTACTGTAGAAGAGCTGCCCAGCTGCATTTTACACTTCCCTGTCACATACTGATGTGCATTGCTCTTCTCTTGAACCATTAAACTTGCAAATAAATGTATAGCCAGCATAATTATTCACACTATAATTGTAAAGCAGGGGACTGCAGAATTCTGCAGAACATTAAGTTAATCATGAAGTATATGATGTAATAACTATGTACTTAAGTACTTTTGTCATATGCGATTTAAACATATACGTGTGATTGTATAAGCAAAGCCGCATTTCTACTACTAGTTTGTAATTCCATGTGCTGGGACTAGGAAATTGTAGACAGAAAAAAAAAACAATTAGCAATCTTTTTAGTTGCTTTGTAGATACGGTTAAACAATCTCAAATTAAATTTGAGGTAATAAAGTTAGGTGGAAATCTTACTTTTCGTCTTGTCCAAGCGGTTTCAAACTTTGTCTTTACCAGGTAAATTAACCATAGCATGAGATTGCTTTGGCATGTAGAATACAAAGCCTTCCAGCATTTTTCATGCTCACAGACTGTGGGATATTTGTAGTGGGTTTTAGGTCAGGATAAAAATGTTTGGCTATGCAAGCTGATAGGCCCCACAGGAAAGATGTTTAGGGCAGCATATGACACAGCGAAGCTCTCTGGTTGAGTAGCATCTGGATGGTTCCACATACTATAAGTGGAAAGTCTCATCGGCTGAGATAATGGGCCACATGTGAGGCTCACCCTGGAGAGAGGGCGGCACTGAGGCATCAGACCCAGTGGGGATGGCTACTGCTGGCTTATTGTGGATCTGAAGTGGTGAGAACTGGGTCTTTGTGCTTTTCCCTTTCTCTCCATTGGTGTGAAACAAGATGTCCCGACTTGGGCTACCAGATGGACTAATCAACAGATGGTACAAGACTCAATGTGGAGGGAAACTCTTTCATGATTTAGGCAGTGAAAGCACCACACAATACACAATTGCACCAGGTCTCGACTTCAATAACCTGTAGGAGGATTAGAATGACCTGGGCACACAAAGACTGAAACTGCCCTTTAAATGCTGTTAGTTACTGAATATGAGAATCTTATGACAATTAGATTAGTTTCATTTTGTATATTTGGCAGCACACGGCGGTTCTAACGCTTCAAATACACTATTCCTTACAAAACTTATGCTTTCACTTTCTAAAAGATCTACAGTCTCTGAGTGTTCTCTCTATCTCAGTTTCTTTTGAAATAGTTGGCCAGCAACTTCTCCTGGAAGTGTATTATGCTCAGATGTCCTGTTGCCTGCTGGGAGGAGAAATTTATACTTAGACATCTTAGATCAGTACAAGCAGCATGAAGTAAGTCATAACGTCTGTTATAACTCTGTTCTCGAGGACTCAAAAGATTATTTCCTATTTTAACATAGTGGTATTATGCCTCGTATGAGGATTTGTGTTCCGAATAATTTGGTTCAAAACATTATAGTTGTGCCCAGGGGTGAAGGTAGTTTTTAGATCTTATTTCTTACTTCTGTGCTATTGCCACAACATTCAGTGCTTCATATTGTTTACCACTCTTCGGATTCATGACTGAAAATGTATTTACATATTAGGTGATATTGTGCCTCATTATAAAAGCAGAGCTCCATTCAGGTTTGCAGTTTTCATGTCCATGTGAAAAAGCATGATGAAAATTTTTTTTACAGCTAGATAATTTATGACAGAAAACAATTCTTCTATTTGTGGGCTTAGCAATTTCACTGTGATTTAAAATGTGGCCCACTTCAACTTCAAGAATTCATTCTGGTTCTCCAGTTTTCTCAATATAAATAAACTTTCTTAAATTAATTTAGCAGTAATGATTTGTTAATGGCAAACTAACTTTCCAGTTGTCAAGCTGGTAAGTTGATAAATCTGCAGCCATAAACAATAACAAACAGACAGTCTATTCCATCGGCTCCAGCCTATTGACCTACTGCCAAACCGATATTCTCTTTTCTATTAAATAGCATAGTGTCATTGAGTTCATGTGAAGTGGAGACATTTGCCTACACTGCTTTAGCCCATATTTATTCAAGCAGGATTTGTTCAGTGGTTTTTTGTGCATCAGGAAGTACAGGTTCCTGACTCACTAATCTAATCACAACGATTCCCACAAGGATGAAGTACACCGTTTATAGCATGCTCCATACTTACTCATTGACACTAGCTGTCACCATGGGGCAGTTTAGAGCAGTTAATCCACCTACCTCCTTGTTTATTATAGTTTGGAAAGGATCTGGATGTTTTAGAATAATGGTCCTTAAGATGGGCGGCTTTAAGTTAGTTCATATACGTAACGTAACTTGATTTTCTAAGCTCATCTTCCATTTGACGGTGCTCATGCGTTTTCTGATACTCTTTGATGTATCCTTCCTAAAATCAAAGAAACGGAGTGTTGACTTAACGTTTACATTTACGTGATGACAATGTGCTAAGTGCAGTCTGAACTGTTGACAGCAGAAGTCAAGATGGTATACAAGTTCTGCGTTGTGTGAGAGGTTCCTCGAGCGTGAAACAGGACGAACTGATCGCACACACAAATCAGTCAGTAGTATGTCTCCCTGAGGGACTACGAAAAACATGGACAGGTCTTTGCAATGGGTGTCAGTCAGCTCCTGTCATTAACTGCTGTTTCCTGCTGTAGTATTTACTTGCAAGGCTTAAACAAGGGTAAACAAGCACTTTGTGAAGCTTTCTGAGACCAGCAAGAATTACATAGAGGATGTGTTTAAAAAAGTTAACAAAATATAGAGCAGGACCATGTTTAAATCATGCTGCAGAGATTCACATTCATCGTTTAACTTCTAGATTAGTATGTTATTTTATTATTACATTCTGGCAATCAACAGCTTATAATATGCAAATATGATAATGTAATTGTCACACCCACGGGACGTTCCAGCGACCAAACCCGTTCCATCACACGCACACCATCACCTGAATTCTAATTACACACACCTGGCACTCATTTCCGCTCACCTTATTTAGACTCACCACCTCCACTGCGGCTTTGCTAAGTCACTTTGTCACTACCTTGTTTCTGAGCATTTCCATGCAAGTTTGGGAGTGTATTACTTACCACGTCCTGACCTCGTTTTGGTCCCTCGACTGATTCCTCTGGACATTTTTTTTTGCCTCGCCATGCTTTAACCCTGAACTGTCTGACCTTGCCTTTGTCTGCCGATTTAATAAATTCCTGCCTGAGACTGTATGCTGCGTGTGCCTCCGCCATTTTTCCACGTCGCGTTATAGTAATATTTTACGCCATCCAATAAATGCCCTGTTGTGTGAACTCGTACTGTGTGAAATGATTCCCCTTCTAGTAGATTTGCCTACTGAATAATTTGGTTTTAAACATTATAGTTGTACCCAAGGTTGAAGGTAGTTTTAGATACTTGCTGGCACTACTACCACATTCATCCTTCATATTGCTCACCATTCCTCAGCTTCACGACTAACAAAATGTACAATCATGTAATACACGATTTAAGGAATGCAAGGTTAATACAAAGAATCTATTATTTATTTATTTAAATTATTTTTCATTTTCTGTCAAGCTCCTGTCCAATCCAGTACATATATCAAACATAGGATACCCCTGAACTCTTCTCCCTCTCCTGGCTCTCATTCTCCTCAGTTCTCTTTTACTTGACTGAAACTGAGTAAAATATCAAAATATGTTAGAAGTTAACAGCTAACAAGTAAAGATATTTCTACTGACAGATTCCGTTCTATATTATTAATGCAATTGATAAGAATAACCTGACACCATATTAAAAGCTAAATGTATTTTCTGCACTTTCCTTTCGGATCAATAAAATTCTATCCATCTGTTACACACTAATACAAATTCTTTAATATTCATTCATTTCTTTAAGACAAATGTTATTTATAAGACTAATAAGTCAGTTGTCAATTACTTTGGAACGTATAGCTATTTCTGAACAACAATGAACACTGTTTTATTCACAGTAACACTGCTAAAGTTTAATCTCCTGAATGAAACTCTGGATGTTCAGTGTTATTTTACAAACAGTTACCAAGATCTACTATATTCTCTCTGAGAGGCATAGACTAATGGCATCATCTAAAATTGCTTCCAACACCCTGTTAGCTATCTATAATTTTCCTGATTTCATTTGTTTTAGGTTTCAGCAAAAAAAAAAGTTATTAAGTAAGTAGTAGTAGTTTATATTCACCCAATTATTTTCAGGAACAGGTTAACTCCTTATTTTACATTCAGGTAGTGCTCTAAGTATGGCGTATGCGTCATTTGAGACTGGGCTGAAGAGCATACGTTTCAGTAATATTGTTTCTTAATCCGACAGCCAAACAACTTTTGAAGTTTCATGCATTTTTCTGCATCTTGTTGAATATTGTGTTATTGTGTTATTTTTGTCAGACCTGTTTTGTCTTAATTGTTTTGAATGTGAAAGCTGCTCCTGTCTTTCCAGTACTGCGTACCACCACTCAAACTTTTAGTGGTATGTAGTGCTACACCGTATGAGCCTACTGTCACCCCTGGATGGGCCCTGAATAGTGTACAGTGCTTTTTGAACCAGGCAACTTAGTCTTGAGCCAGTATTTTTCAATCCCTGCTGGACAAAGGCGCACGTGATATTTGTACAGTTTAATCATTCTGGCATCCATGTGCTCTGCCCCCACAATGTGCTTCCAACGTTTTATTTATGCTGTTATCAGTAATTGTTGCCATGTGCAGATACAGGATAAAGCTGTATGCTCACTTCCAGGGGAAAAAATCAAATAGCCAGTTCATGAGTCTGACCTACATTTCTGACAGCCCAATTGGAGGTAGTTGGAGCAATCAATCAAGCTCAGCCAGCTACTCCTTCACACAGCATGCCAAACATTATATGATGCACCTGAAATTTGGTCATGGCTCAGTGGTTAAAATTCTGCAAGTTTGTCAATTCAGACCCCATTTTAAACTTGAGATTTTAAGCAAGGCCCTTAACGCTCTTTGCTTAAGTCTGGATAAGGGTGTGTTCTAAAATCTCATTTCAATCCAAGGGTGATGTTGGAATGACTGTTAAGGACGGTGTTCTCACACTAAGTGGGAACTACACTACCATGCCTGAACTCATTTGACCCCCAAAGTGTGGTTCATTTGATTTGTATGATCACTCCACACCAAGCCCAGGCATCACACTGAACTGTGCTCAGGCACGCTTGAAGAGGTCAGCCCAGATGTGGTTCATTTGGACTTGGGCACGGTATGCATTTAGTTTGATTGTTAACAATGCCTGAGCACAGAAGACAACGTTAGCTTCCTCCATAAAAATGTTCTTATACATGTAGCACGAGCAGATGAAAAATGCTATGTTGTATAGTCAATAGTTCTATAAGGCCTGTTACAGGGCAGTGTACCAGTGTGCTCAAAGCTATTCCAAATCTGACAAACGGCTTGTAGATGTCGCTGGTCAGACCACTGCAGTGATGTTTTAGACATTATTTAAGACCCCCTGCTGGCTAGGTGGGCAGTCCAACAAAGTAAACACAACCATAAAATCCACGTTGTGTGCTGTGCAAATGTTACTTTTTCCACTAGAAAACTCATATCATGATCATGTGAGCGTGCTCAGGCCCAGAACCTAAGTGCAGTGTGAGCGCAGACCAGCAAGAAATTGTGGAGTGGGGACCAATATTGCTCTGGCATGGAATAAGGCACCTGAGCATAGTGTGAGTATGGCCCAAGGATTCTAAATATTTAGGCCATTAAGCTGCTATAGTAGGGTATTTGAGCATGTTCTCTAAACTGCTGAGATCAGTTCCTCTAGATAAGAGTGCCTACTGAGTGCTGGAAACCGAAAATGTGTTTGAAACAAGCCTACACCATACGGCGTAATGCAGTGACGGGCTGCAGAAAGCTTTTGGGATTCTTGTGGGCTGCATTCATTTTCTACTCCACATAAAAAGAGAAACAGCGGTTAGACAAGAAACACTAACATTTCACTTCTGAGGTCTAAACAGTATAAATGCCCAGACAATGCAGTCAACTTTTTTTTTTCCTGAAACCTAAAACAGATGAAATCAGGCAAATTTTAGACAGCAATCTCCTAGCTCTAAAAATTAACTCTTAAGGATTAAGACTACTTCTAGACATGTTTAAAGTAGTCAAATTGTAAGAAAGTTTTGTGGCCAACATTCACTGAGCTCGTACAATGGAGCAGTCAAGCATAGCCAGGTTAAGTATGGCACACACACATATAGAGGGAGCTTGGCAAAAGGGTGACTGGACCTTAAGTGGCTTATAGCATGCCTTGCTGATTCACAATGGCAAGAAGGGGGAAATGTACTCAAGTAATTCCTGATATCTAAAGCAAGACATGAACAGTTGATGCTGACTTCAGAAAACCACTTCGATTCACATTAGAAATTTCACTAGGTATTTTAAACATAGATTGCTTATATTTGCTATTTTTATTATGTGAGCCTAATCCAAAGGCCATTTGTCTGTTACCTTTCCCTCCCATAGATTATAATGAATTGCCATCGGAAAGTTGAGACGGCTGAATCGGAGGAAACAATACATAAGCATGAAAACAACAGCTTGAAAACATGACTGAAAAGTGCAGATTTTAATCCAAAGATTTTGATATAGTGATAGAGTTAACGCTATATTTGGTTTTTGAGGTTCTTAGTTATAAAATTCAAAATTTTGAATCCTTATTTTATTAATGTTTATATTTTTATCCATTCAAATGTGAATATATTTAGAGAAGAATTTATCCAGCACAAATATATAAACCAATGTACTGTTTACTGTTCAGGCAGTTAGTGTTTAGGCATTGACACTGGCTTAGAGTTATTTTAATTTAGATCACAGACAACACACCACGTCTGATTCCTCCATCAGGCCTTGTTGACATAGGGGATAGACTTGGTATGTGTCAGTAAAAGTACATAGACCATCATTTCCAGGGCTGTGTTGCTGTCCATCACGCCTTTTCCTTCCCATGACTGACACTTGAGCTTTATTTACAAGCACTGTCTGCTCAATAAATTGACATCTGTTAGCACTTTACAGCACTTACCGGCTTGATTTCAAAGAAAAATAGTTTAAGGGTGTTGTAGATGTGTCCAGGCAGTAGCTGTCCATTAAGCCAATTGTGCTGACAGTAAAGTAGTTCTTTTTTGTTTGTTTGTTTGAATACTTGCACACAATATTAATAGCTAAAACCTTTGCTACAGGGATCTTTTCCCAGGAAATAAATTATAGTCTCCATATGCTCATCTTTGGTTTTGGGTTCCAGTTCCATATTGTTTTACAAAGAAATTTATTGAATTGCTATTAAACTATTATTGGCAGATGCATTTCCCAAAATGTCTGACCTCTCATGTTTTTGGTAGTATATACTGTATCTGGGTCACTTGATTCTTTGTATGAACTGGGTACAGTTAATAGAGGGAGAGATTTTCTGAGGACCCACTTTTCCCTGTTATATTCTTCTCCGTGTTTTGCCACCTGCCATTTTATGAACAAACATATCTTAGTTGTTTAATTTAGCCTTAGTGTTTTTGTCCCAGATTTGTGTAGTTATTCATCCAGCACACACAAGAGGCTTCTGTCTTTTTTAAACATGTTGCAAAGCTGTGGTGGGTTTTCAGATCATTCCTCTGCTGTGATGCTGAACTCTCCAGTTACCTCACCAGATGCCAGACTGATCAGATGAGCCAAAACTCAAGAGAGAGAGAGAGACCCTGATGAGCAAGGTGAACTTTGCCAAAAAGAAGACAGTGGAATAATGGTAAGGAGAGCTTGTCTTCAGTGTTTCCAGAGCTGTGTTTGATTAGCCGCTCTTGGCCGCGCTCTGTTCTCAATTAACTCCAGAGCAATTTCTTTTCCCTTGTCCTTAGGAGTCACTATTCTGGGTGGGTTAGTAAAAGGCATGAAAGTCCATCACCCACGCAGATTACATTCTGAGTCTCAAGAGAGGTGGCAAACATGTACTTGCCTTACTGGTGTGAAAACATGTTGAAATATGTCACTTTCTCTGCTATTCTAGGCTTTATGATTGGATCATAACTTTTGTTTCAAAACACAAAATGATAGCCAAATACTTGTATGGGCTGTATTTCTTTGCAGAACTGATTCCAATAGGACTTTTAACAATAAATACAGTATTTGTAACTGTGAATAAAATTGTAAGATCAAAACACAATAATTAACAGAGTAAAATGTACTAAGGAGTAGTCGAAATGTAAATTTATATCTGTGAATTTAATTATGTATTATAGGAGGCTCTAGTACTGTTGGGCTGCCTCTAGTCTGAATACAAGATAAGATGAGCAGGCTGAGCAGGTTCCTTATGGTATCCTGTGCCACGTTTGCCCGCAGATATTGCAACTGGTCCTGTAGATTCTGTACAATTTTAGGTTGTCTCAGCTGGTGTCTCTGGCAAAAAGAGTTGCAGAGACATTCCTGAGAACAACAAATTTCCTTCTGCTGTGCGTCTGAAAAAGGTCCAAGCAGAGAGATTTTTGTGTAGTGAAGGCATCACCTGTGTCTGGATAATGGAGAATAAAACTGTGGGAGCTGTCGGTGGATCAAACAATCCTCTCTACTGGTGGTCTTTCTGGGCCGTCTAGATCCTGTTCAATGAGTGTGCATGCCCTCACGGAACCACTGCTTCCAACACCTCCTAATTACTAGGCCAGGGCAGCCTAGTGACTCGAAATAGTGCATATGAGTGCTTAATTCAACCCCAAATCAGAAGCTAATTACATGACACAGCCCCATATCATGACAGACCCTGGCCTTTGGACTTGCGGCACCACTTCTGGACATGGTTAACATGAATCTTCTTTTTTGTGGAAGTTTGCTGTACTTTCTGTATTGTAGTGCTTGATAAAATTTTGATAAAGTAATCCCTCGTGGTTTTTGATGCAATGCTGTCTGAGGGATCGATTCTTTGAAAAGTATAATTATATAATATATGTTATCTTATATATCATTATGATTAATCTGATACTATCTTTGCTCCTCAGAGACTCCTCTCTTTGAAACTGCTTTTGCACTTAATCATGATCATAATCACCTGTTTGAAATCATTATTTATGAATTTTCAAATTCATTACATTTACTAGATAGACAGAATGTAAATAAGTGTACAAATAAACTCATCAATAGAACGATCCCTGAATCCAGAAAGTTAATTTAGAATAAAACAGTATTGGCTTAAAAACAGTGACTCTAAAATTATCATACAAATGATCTGCTGATCAATATTCATTGACTGCCTACTGTTTAATGCCATTAATGTTATCTGGGCCATTTGGTGGAGGCGGATCAGAAAAACCAGGTGATGCGAGGTGTCTTTAGAGCACAGTCCCAACTTGTTCTGGCATAGCTCTGCAGTTTGAACAGCTGTGTGTTTTCAGTATGCATTAATGCCTTTCAGCATGAATCAGCGATCTGGCATGGTCGAAACCCCCAGTATGTCTGAGGTAGCCTCCATAAAATCCTATCCAGATTTCCTTATGTTCTTATCATGATGGAGAGGGCAACATCCACAGGAGGTCCTCCACTTAACACCAATTTGCATCCCTGCATGTGCTCTTTGAAGTTGCCATTGTTGAAGGGGGGAGGCATAAATATGTGCACTTTTCAACTCACCCTTGCACAGTGCAGGCACAGGGACCAGGCCCAGCAACATTTCCGATTCAGAGGTCATAAACTCACCCTGCGCGGTACAAACAAGGCTACATAGCACCACTAAAAGCCTTAGCCCACACAGGTCTACAACTCTGAAATTGAATTATTAATGTTATCTATTTTTATTTATAAGGCATTAAGAAAATTGGGAATATTGTAGAATGAAAAATAGTTTATAAATCATCCACATTTCAGTATTTGTTAAATATCAACATTCAGCATTTCAATTAAATATTTTTAAATTGTTAAATTATTCAATTATTAATTAAATATTTCAATTCCTATTAGTATTCATATTCAATATTCAGTTTAAAACATATTGCCCTGTATTCCAAACCTTTGCATATATTTCTCTGAAGCCACGGTGGGGAAGAAAAACACAAGTAAGAGCAGGTATAAGTCAGGATCCTCCATCTTTATAAGCAGTGTAAAAATACTGTCATGTACCCATGGCCTAAAAGATTTTGCCGCCAACTGGCAACCAGAAGGTGTTGACAGTGCCCAGCCCCTCACACAGCATGAGCTTGGGCAAGAGGAAAGAAGATCCTTGACCTGCTACAGAAATACAAGCTTGAATTATGCAGCGCTGACAAGGCTGTACAAAGAAAATTGGTTTGTTGTGGAAATTACAGAATATATGGTTTGTGTGATTGTGGTTTAAATACACAATTGGCACACACTGTTTAGAGGAGAAACTTAATACAGAACATATTTGTTTAAAACATTTGACTCTTCGTTATACTGATAAATACCAATTGGAGATTTGTATCTATTTGGTTTGATTTCTTCAGAAAGCCTGAGAAATGTGTCTGGCTCCTGAGGTTTTGTTCAAAAGTGTAGTTTCTGGTCTGTTGCGAACAAAAAAGGGGGCCTGCTTGTTAAGGCTTGAAAGATGAACACTAGAATTAAATGCATTGAGGCCAGTTCACTGGAACGAGAAGGGTCGTTTCTGGGTACTGACAGAATTCTGTTAACCCTTGACTTACCCCACAAAAGCTGCCATTGTAGCAGCAGGCTTGATGTGCATTTTTGGGGAGCTACGGATGAATATAAAATAAGCCCCGCCCCCCTTCTTTCTGTCTGCCAATTTCTTTTACTCTTCTGCTATTATTTCAAACAAATGTAAGGGAAAGAAGTTTGCTTCACATCTAGCCCCATTTAAAAAAATACAATAATCAAGTAGGCCTGCTGAGAAAATCATCTGCTGTTTTTGGTAACAGAGCTGGTTTAAAATGCAGGACTGTGAAAGCCTGGGTTTCAGCTGTTGTTCTTTGACTTAAATCTCATTAACATGACATGAGGAAAAAACCTGTTTGCAGATGGTCACAGCCCCTGAACGAACTCCAACTTCCTTTTTACCCTCCACAGGCTTCTGAGTGCCACAATGTGCATTACTGCGGGAAAAGGAAAGGCTTGGCAATGCTCTAAATTAAAAGGAATTCAGCCTTTATCAGGCAAAGTCAGAGACATGCTGTACTGCCATATGGTATGAATTAGAGTGGTGAGATCCAACAGGCTGTTCAACGGATGGTGGAAGTTGCCTCTGCAATGTCATTTCGATTTTTTTATTGCCTAATAATCTGTAACATAAGCAGCAAGTGCCGATGGAGAACACTTCATACGGAAAAGTGCCAGGCTGAGAATCTTTAGTAATACCATCTGTATGCCACAGAAAGCACAGTCTCTGTCAGTGAGCTCGGTGCAGGTGTGTGAAACTGTATGTTAAACATTGTTACGTGTATCATTTGGGATGCACTGTTGAAAGAGCTGTTTTCAATAATGCAACCATGATTTGGCAAAAGTAGTTTAATCTGGAGCAAGTTATATTTACTAAACAAAGTCAGTTTTCTGTCATGGAGACAATAGTGAAAGGCCAGTGTTTTGGGTACATCTCTCAACCGTGAATGATTGCTTTTAAAGAGAAGGTTTCGATGATTGATGGTGGTAACCAATTATATATACTGCAATTCACTGCTTTTACTGACAGCTGAAGAAAACTTGGCCAAACCCATTAAAATGTCTGAAGTCCAATATCCAAATCAAGAATATCTTTTGTTTCTGTTGTTGATTTGTTGCCCTTTCCCTGTTTATAATCATCTTTTAAAAAGTGAAACGTCCCAAGCTCCAGCAGTAGTGAGCTAGTTATGGTTCAGCTGTGTGCTAGCTTAGTATTTGTGTTGCTTTCTGTATCTATCTTCCAGACTGCCTCCCTGCTGTTTCAGCTTGTGGGAGCTAGCAAACCTCAAAACAGCTTTCTCGCAATGGACACTAAGCCCTGCTGAACATCACATGCTTATTTTCAGATTGAGCACAGATAACGAGATACACGGTGATGGGTCATAGATCTGTGCTTGCTCAAGCACTTTGTTTGTGTGTCTCTTTAAAAACAACTCTTGATGATGACATGGTGAGGAGATAAGCACTCACTAAGGAGTGGAGGAAAGTGGCAGGGGAAGAGGCTGTGATCATGACTAGAGACATAAAGCCATAAACTAAATGAGTGACCACAGGAAAGGTCAGTTTAGTCCTGCATTCCTCAGCCGCTTTTAGGAGAGAGTAAGTAAGCCGTAAGCTGAGTTAACACTCAGTACACGTTGTTAAATCCAGATACAGGTAATTAGAGCTTTACTTGTTTAGTATTAGTGCTCCGATGAGTTGTTTTGTTACTTATGTTAACCAGATTAAAGGTGATTCATTTGCTTTCCTACTTTAAAATCAAAGCTTAGAAGAGTGTTCTGATGTATGTCCAACAATTCCCGGTCTATTACTAAGCAGAAATAAATGCTTTAGGGATTGTGTTCCTTAGGATTTGCTTGTGTAAGCTGATTTACTAACAGGAAGTTATCCAAATGAGCAGATCAACACATTCGTTTTGTGAGGTTTGTATGAGGTAATTAAAATGTATTGTGGTGTTGCATTGTAAGGGTGCCAATACAAATGGATTTATTTAGAATGCACAATGAGATTAATCAAATATGGAAGTAATTTAGAGATGTTTATAAATGTTTAGCACAGACGAGCAGCAAGTAATCCGATGGCCATTTAGTACCATGGCTGTAGAAAAAATATTTATATATCTAATATGGATTTTCAAAATCATTTAAAAAGTGTTAAAATATCAGAGGGTAAAATAGCTATACAATACTTTTCTGAAGTCTTAGGTATTCTTTATTTTTATACAGAATGTATATTCTGCCTATTCTTTGTTTAAATTTTAGTGGTGACTGCACTTTGTAATTCCACAGTCACTGTCACAATCACAATCAGCCAATCTCTCTCTACATACTTTGTTAATCTCAGTAACTCTGTTCTCTAATGGTCAGGACCAGCATAGTTCAGGTACTATTTGGGTGGTTGATCATTCTCAGCACTGGAGTGAAACTTTCGTGATGGTGGTGTCTGTTAAGCTGGTACGATTGGATCAGACTCATAAGTGCTGCTGGTGTTTTAAATCACAATTCACTCACTGTTCACTTAATTAGATACATTTAAATTATTGTTCCACATTATAGCTGTACAATCAGAGTAAAATCAGTAAATTGTAAATTTGTAAATTTGTAAAATTGTAAATTGTTAGTCATCCTCTAATTCTTCATCAGTGCTCACAAGGTGCTGCCTATAAGGATGCTGCATTTTGGCTGGTGGACTATTCTCAGTACAGCTGTGACAACTGAGGTGGTATAAAACTCGAGCAGCACTGTGGTGCCTGATCCATTCTTACCAGCGCAACACATTACACACACCACCACCACATCAGTGTCAGTGCAGTGTTGAGTATAACTTCATCTTTGGTGGTCCCGTTGGGTTACTTTTGTTGCATGGTACTTCCCAAAAGTGTGTATTTGGCAAAACTGACTGGATGCTAGTTTAAAATATTTAGGACAGTATTAAAGATACTGGACTATCGACCAGAAGTGGTCAAGTGTGTACTGCCACTGTTGGGTCCTTGAGCAACTGTAAGGAACTGTTTATGGAGGCATCTGCCAAATGCT
>JAUZST010039497.1:0-27104 GCA_034779995.1 Parotocinclus haroldoi
TATAATTATTATAGTTAGCATCCATGTCGCCCATGGAGGATGGGTCCCTTTTCTGAGTCTTGGTCCTCCCAAGGTTTCTTCCTCCTAAATAAGGGAGTTTTTCCTTGCCACTGTCGCCACAGGCTTGCTCAGACTGGAATTGGCCTTTCTTAGATAATATACTGTTGTAAAGCTGCTTTGAGACGATGCTACATTGTAAAAAGCGCTGTATAAATAAAATTTGATTGATTGATTGAAATAATGTTACCTCAGACCTTACCCCGAGACCAAGAAAAGACCAGGGTTAGACCACTTGTTTATAGTTTTGAGACTTCAGTACTAAATCAATAGAAACCAATCTGGGGCCAAACAGACAAATTCTAGTTTGGTCTTCTCTAATCTAATGTACAGTCACAAAAATCAGATATGAGAAAGCAGTCCGGTTTGCCCTGCATTCTAAAATGTAGCCCTGTACTTCTTAACGCTTCAACTTAGCATGTTGTTCTTGAATTGTGCATGCTTCCAGAAGCATGGGGTTTGAAAAGAACCTTTTATCAGGCAAATATGAATATGAAAATACCAGTTGGCCAAGCAGTGGAGACTTGACTCCGATCAGGTCAAGCAAGTGCTGATTCGCTTCTTTCGTTACCATTAATTACACTATATAATATGTCATAATAAGTACACTTGTGCACTTGTAGCATATTTGTATTCAAACACAAATACTCGTCATACCCATACCGATGTTTGTAGCGAAAGCATTTCAGTTTTGTCCGTAAATATCGTTCCATCGACCCTTATCACTTGATTTGACCTGTTTGTCGTAGACGTGCTTACGTGACAGTGTTGGATGGTTGATAAAGGCAGGTGTGAAGAGGTGTTGGGCGAGTTTGAACTGATAATAACCAGTTTTCCGCTTTCTTCACCTGTGACACTGGACATGTAGCAAACGTGTGGAGAAACACTCGTGATAGAGCTTAACGTCAGCAGACAAAGATAAGACACCAGAAGACTCTGTGTCCTTCACAAGCTGTGACATCAAAGGGGAGGTATTAATATAAATATATGAATTAATCCAATATATATCCAATCTGTATATATATATTGCATTTCAGTAGCCTTTAGAAAAAGGAGGATCATTACGTTTGTGTTTGTGTTTTTTTTGTGTTTTTTTTCGAGCTACAATAAGACCTCATTTGCATACAAAACCCCAATGGCACACATTTCCTATAAAAACAGACTTACTTGTCTTAATTATCACTAGTCTTGATTATCAGACTTGACTGATTTGTGGTTTTGGGGGGTTTTGGGGGGTTGTGGGTGCTCTGGTGACATGGATTGAGTTCAAATAAACAAAACTCTCAGGCCACCATTAAGTTAGAGATACCATTGTTTCAGCAACGAAATAATAACAATACATAATTATTACTCGCTCTCTTTATTAGAATATAATCATAAAATACAGGAAATGTATATGCATTAAAATCAAAAGATTGCCCCAGATATTTTTAAGTACATCAAACTTTACTAACATATACTAATCGGGTTTAATGACGCTCACTAAACACTTTATTATTTTATTAGACATACCTAGCTTGGTCATATTCCCTGTTGGTATATAATTGCAGACTGTAACATCAAATTTTCATTGATTATGGTGTGTGCCTTCCCTAGACATGATCAGTGATTACTTTAGAACAAAGGGGACTCCTATACATGACAAACAGATGGGCTACACTAAGTATTTACACACTTAATGTTTATCTGTAGGGCAGGTGTCAGCATTGCTGTTAAAATGTTTACGTTAAAATTCACCTATAAGGTCATTTCTGTTAACAACTAGGTTAGGCAAATATTTCCCAGACAATAAATCAGTCAGTATATAAGAAATCAGTCAGTTAGATGACTATGTGACAAAACAGCTTATATAGGCTACAGTGGCAAGTATTTTGTGTAAACACTCATCAGGGCCAAGTTGACCCTTTTACAGTCTGAAGATATGTAATACTGAAGGGTCTTTGTAGACCCTAGGGTAGGGGCCAACAAGCCAATTTTTTAAAAGGAGAAAATGGTGAAAAGGCTAAGATGTGCTTAAGGTAACAAAGATTGAAATAAAAAATAGTATTATGAAGTGTTGAATGCATGTGTAAAAGTTTTGGGTCAGCTTGTCAGCAATATGCTCTATATGGTAATTATAGTACCGTTAACCTAATGCAAAATCAATGGTGACCTGAGACTTTTGACATTTATGTCATTTAGCAGACGCGTCTTGCTCAGGGACTCAACCTGTGGTAGCTTGGAAGAGGTGGGATTTGAACCCAGGACCTTGTGGTCCATAATCCAGTACCCTAATCACTATGCCACCACAGTCCCACTTTTGCACAATCATTTCTATATTGTAAATTTCAAACGTAATGCATTCATAAGAAGTTAACAGCTAATCCAACAAACCCATTTTTTGCTGATTGACCATATGAAAATATTTGACACTTTGACATGTTTTTTTTTATTTTTTTTTATCAAGGCCATAAACAACAGCAGACACCCAGAAAGACCACCAATTTCACACAGCACTGTGGTCTTGGCAGCCTTTGAGAAAAGTCCACAATGGAGCATGTGGCGTGTCCTGTGACTTTTGACTCACCCTGTTCATAGAACTCCTGATTTACGATCAATTCAGCTCACGATGTATTTGTCAGAACGTGTCTATCCGTCGTAAAAGAGGGAGTATCTTTGTTCTCAAAACTTCCCCGCGCTCCGGACGATAATTTGGCCTCTGTCACAGGAATTGATAAGATTAATCCTGCACACACAGTACATATTTCATAATCTTTTCGACTCATCTTCACCACAGGGGCCAATCGTTTAGGCGCTGACGGTATGTATCCTATAGAGAAGGTTGACATTATTGATACACCTCATTCCTCAGAGGTGACAGCAACAGGGCATGCATTCCATAGAGAGCTGCTTTGGAGCCCAGCCAAATGGGTGGGGTTGAGACTGAACCCATTCGCTTACAGAAAATCTCGACATCACTGGCCTTTGCTTATCTTTCACCACCAAAACAATGTCGCCACACAGATTGCTGTTATTAAGTGGCATGACGGTAGAGATGGAAATGATCTGGCTTTCTTGGCTGGGCAGGCCTACTCGCCTTTGTCCGCTGATCCTACGAGGTAAAGTCTTGTGCATGTTCACTAACTAGTTGAAATAAACAGAATGAGCATTCAGAGCATGTTTGGAAGTAGCGCCTGTCATGTGTGTTTACCCATCCGGTTCCTGTTTTCCTTCCAATCACTCAGCCTCACACAGTCCAAACCAAACGAGACATGGCGGTTGTGTCATTCTTGATTAATGGCAGCAAGGGACGGTGCAGTCATCCAAACTCAGGCTTGTAAGGCTTCTTTAGCACACGCATCCTCTTCTCATTCACAGCGTGTTTGCACTTGGACACTTAGGAATACCTAAAGTGGTTCGGTTATGCTTGAACGGTGTTAAGTAAATGGCTGCTATTTCAGGAAAACTCTTTTTTTAAAGGACAACTCAGAGAAAAGCTCCGAACAAAATGGAAATGATTATATGAATCAAGCTTAAACAAGCTCATTATACACTTTATTTTTTTTAAGACACACATAACTTGCTCTTGGTAGGTGTATAATTAGAGACTATAACAGACATTTTCTTTGTTTAGGGTGTGTTCATTTGCTAGAAATCTGCAATGAACAGTCTATGAACACAGGACCAATCATATATAATCTGGCCAACATTGATCGATGAAATCTGAGGCCTGTACATGCCAGACAGATGTTCAACACTAAGTATTTACATACTTCATGTGCACCTATATGGTAGTTGAGCCTGAGCAAATTGACACTAAGCCAAAGCCCAGCTATCAGCCTCGCGGTTCAACTTGTTTCTGTCAAAATTCATCCACAGCCCCACATTAATTATATTTCTCAGGCAATATCCCAGCCGAGTCAGTCAGTTAACAGCCATACTGAGGCTGACTGATGTTGAACAGGATAACAGGTGAACTTTTGATTGCTATCGCTTCCAGCAATCTTAGAACGTCAGTGTTTAGAAAGCCTGCATGCTTTAGCAAAAGCACCCATATCTATTCTTATCAGCCAGCACGGTTTGAGACTATTACAAGAGTTTTAAGGTGCAGTCTGACTCATTGGAAGCTGAATGGAGGGTGGAGATTGCAATAAAAAGAATTTATACGCATATGAACATATATCCATGTTAAGCAGACTGCACTGTGATGTTAGGTCTGAGAGGGTTTTTAACGCATGATAAACACACTCATAAAAGGGTGAGGTTGCTCTTGGTAAAAAAAAAAAAAAACCAAAAAAAAAAAAAAACACTCGTGCCTGAAGTGGTGTGCTCAAGGATTTTGAAAGTCCTACATGTTGGAGCAGGGTCGTGAAAGTAACCCAGGTGGGCTACTGCGCCGAAGAGATGAACATTTTACACAGCTAATTTAAGGACTGTATGAGATGTGTTCAAAGAGGTAAACGTATTTCTCCAAGACCCAGGTTTGACCTGCCTGAGAATATAGAATCATAATTGCTAAATAATTGCGGCCTTTCTGTAGTCTAGACACGTTCTGTTGAATGCTGGTGTACCTTTAAGCAAATATTTCCATCATTTTCACCTTGGTGAACAAGACATACCTGTACAAAAGACCTGACATACTCAGAAAAGACATAAACCTGCATGTTGTGTAACAGCCCGGTGGGAAATCACTGACTGAGTTGATTTACAGAGTTCTTGGAAAACAAATAAAGTTTCTAACGTTCATTTTAAAGGTTAAAAACATTCTTTTTTTTAACCTTAAATCAAACCGGGAGGAACAGTGATCTAATATGCTAGCACACCACTGCATGGAGCTTCCGGTCTTCTGGTAGGTGTCACATGTCTTGATTGATTTATAAGTTGATATAAGTGGTTGCTTTAATGGTGGCAGCGCCGGCCCTGCAATGGACTGGCATCCCATTTATGACATGCTTACATCTGTGATCTCCTTTTTCAGGTGCCACAGCTGCCGGAGCACTTACTAACAAAAGCCTTACCATTATCAGTATACAGGGAGTCCCAGTGCCAGCATATGATCTTTCGACTTTATGACTGGAATCCGATAATACACCAAAAATCACATAAATGCAGCAGTAAATGTATTCTGAATTTTTTATTTCTGTTTTTTCCTGTCAAGCAATATGCAGTATGATTCTTTTTTACTTTCCCGCTAAGAACATGGCAGTGCATGATGTAGTTTGCTATGAAAAAGTAGCATTTGATTTTGTTTCATTAAACAAGATCATCAAAGAAGCAAATGAAAAGTCAAAGTTGTTTGATTACGCAAATTAGATGCAAACTTATTTATGGCGATTGAGTAGCAAGTGATATATTAAAGGGGCGAACAGAAGCATGTTAAACTGGACAAGAGTGCCCCCACATTGACTGTTCAGTACAGTGTATGGTCACCCAAGAGTGCCAAAACACAGTGACGGGGCATGGACAGGATCAGATTGTCCAGCAGTTCTATTAATATTTCAGAATTTTGTGAGCAGTAAAGTTCCCGTTATCTCCCTTAAAACATTGTAGACTTTTTTTTTTAATAGATTACTGCTGACTCTTTGAGGCTGCATTTAAATTGTTTCATCCTTGGGAAACAAAACGAATCTGTTCAACTGTCAATTTGATTTTTTTTTTTTTGAAAGTTCATAAACCCGCATGCTGTGCTGATTTGCATACCCATACGGCTATTCTAAAGTTCAGAACGCCTTCTGTTACACCTACAAATCCTCTAAATCATCAAAGAATACATGATCAGTATTTGTAGTCCTAAGTGATCTGTGTGCAAAAGTCAATGGGACAAAGGGAATGTCATACAGATGGCAAACAAAAAAAATACTTCTATATAGCCTATATAGAAAAGTCTAGACTCGTTCTATAGAACGCTGTTGTACCTTTGAGCAAACATTCACATTGTTTCTGCTCCTGGGAGCAAAACAGATCAGACCTGCCTGCCTTGAAAGTTTATAAGCAAGCTTTGAAAAACCGACCCTTTTAACGGGTAACGCGAGGAGCCGGGGGCTGAAATATTAATATTAATCTTTCAGACAACTTTGGTGGAAATGATCAAAGTCTGGTTCCTTTTGAGAGTTTGGCTCAGGCCAGTTTTAGTGGGAAGGAATGTATTAATTGTTCTAGAATTTTAACATTCAGTATTTTAAACATTATTAGACAACATAATATTTAAACAGAGAGATATTTAAATCTGTGTCATAGTGACTTCAACATAAGTAAAGCATACATTAATATGTGCATGCCTTAAAATATACAGAATCATAAGAAAAACGACTATTTAAAATCCGTGTTTCAGGGTTACAAATAGCTAATTTAATTGGAAATAAATTAATACATAAATAGATGCATGAGAGAACAGTATTTTTTAAAGACTGGCAGACAAAAGACAGTGTATCCAGGGCATCAACCATCATTTCTGTTTCCGCGATTTATACTGAGAATGAAATAATGCATGACCTTTGAAAAAAAAATCCATACGTTTATTAGATTGGAATACAAAGCTGTACAAGTTATATTAAAACAAAATAGATAAAACATTAGGCAAATCAATCGTCTCTGTCACCACACCGTCGGACTCCACGCGACGGGTCGGTGTGAATCGTACACGCACGGTCTGTAAGGGTAGCACGTGTACATGGTGGCGAGCACAGACGCTCTAAGCAAGTCCTCTTCCATGGTTGCTGCTGCGGCGGCACTAACGTGTCCCTCTGGCTTGCGCAAACAGTCTGTGGCCCGCTCGTAAGCCAGCTGCTGCCGCCGCTTGGTTTTGTATCTCCGGTTCTGGAACCAGATCTTGACCTGGGTCTCGGTGAGACGTAGTGCGGAGGCCAAGTGAGCACGTTCCGGAGCAGAGAGGTACCGCTGCCGGCTGAACTGCTTCTCCAGCTCCAGGACCTGCAGGTGCGTGAACGCGGCTCTGGAGCGCTTCTGCTTCTGAATGAGGTTCTCACTCTGTGGCTGAGTTGCTTCTGTCCCAGAACACGTGCTTTTCACGCTGCACGAATCGTCAGGAGAGCCTTGAATCCAGAAAAGAAACGTATTGAAACGTCAAACATATGACTAAACGGAGTATTTAAATAATAAGCAAGCAAACAAAAACGGTATTAAATAATTGGTTGTTTTCTGGTCACATGACCAGAACACCTGAGCTAGGTATCTTCACAGTATAGGTTACTGCTCACAAAAATAGGAAAACATTATAAAATAGCCCTCCCTTTTCGATTAACGTTTAACTGTTTTATTATTAACGCATTCACATATTTGTCTAATTATCCTGATGTAGACATTCCATTGCCATGCCAATTACCGTAGCTATAAATGCTGCTCATAACTCAATTCTCTATTCTAACTCTGTAATTAAATCTGTAATTATAGAATATTTCTATTCCATGATCTTGATGATGCTCCCCACAGTGCAGCCCAATATAAACATGACCCACCCCACACACTTAAATACACACAGTACATATGTATATAGTCTATTATCAACTAATAATATAATTTTAAAGTTATTTACACGTTCTAATACAACCATGTTGATCTAATATGAGTCTAATTTCAATTCTGAATCAACTCTAACTCATCCATATAACATTCAATATCAGAGTCACTTCATGTGTAAGTGAATAGGCCATTAAATGAACATGGCTTTTCCTCTAAAAGTTTGCCAACTTTAATCATCACATCAAACATTACTCTGGTGTTTTTTGGTCAACTTATACAAATCTATTCTTTACAAACGTTATATTTGTATCCTAACCTACTAATGAAACCCCATAACTAAGTGGGATAAATGTAGCCTATAGAGCTAAAGTCTAGGGTTCCAGGTTAATTCAGAAACATTTCACATTTTCGAATGTAAAACTACACATCTAGGTCAAATCTTTTCTCTTACCGGGTCTCCTGGATATCCTGGTTAACAGCAGGGCATCATCGTCTTCTCCGCTGGACCACTGCGAGTCTGCTTTCGTTTCAGCCGAACTTCTAAACGCGTCCTCGCTTTTCGCTTCTCTTATAGACAGAATGTCCTCAATGAAGAAGGACGTCATCTGCTTAGTAGAAGACGCCATCTGGGCTCAGAAATCTCCCCTTCAGCGTGTCCAGGTAAACCCGTGGAGCTCAGTGAGTGTGAGTGTGTGTGTGTGTGTGTGTGTGTGTGAGTGTGTGTTAAGCAGTAAGAGCTGTTCTTTTGTCACTCCCGGTGAAGGTCGGTTCATTTTAAATGGCACCGCTGCCTCCCAGTTTGACGTCACACCCCGCATGATGATGAAAACAGATTTTAGAAGTTTAGAAGCTTAAATGGTTTTTACAAAACAAAAAAAAAACACTAGAATTAATGAACAAGTTTGTGTCACACGTATTGTTTAATTTGTGCAAATTTATATTTTGAGTAAATATGAGTCATATAAAAATATTTAAATATAAAAATAGATTGGTTAGAATATGAGAGGACTATGGCATCATAACAGTGTGAAATGATAAAACTATATTTTGGGTTTAAAACAAAAAGTTATTGAAATGCAGCAGAAAGTCTAGAAATTAAGTTTTTTTTTAATGTAATCAAGTTCATTTTTGTCCCAATTTAACCAAAACTCACTGTTGAAGTGAGACAGCAAGGCAGCAAAGAATTTTAGCTGCGTTTTGTTCTCATCAAGTTGCCCTTTTGACTTGCATGTCAACAGGCATGTAGTATGATAACTTTACGTTTTTAAAAATCAAACATATTACAGGCAATATCAAATAATTGTATTATTTAATAAATGATCAAATACATGGTAATCATACTGAAGGACTAATTTCTTTTCCAGAGTTATCAGTTAAAAAAAAGGTCCCCATTACCACATGCAAGAAGTTGGACCCAGTAAGCAGAGGTTCAAAATGGGTTCTGCTTCTTTGTTTGTTTATTGATTAAAAGCTATTAATGTTACATTTGAAGAAATTATACCAGTGCTCTGTCCATCTGTCTCTATAGTGATGGCACACGAAAAGGCAATTAAATAGTCATGGAATGGTGGCCGGTAAAAAAAAAAAAAAGAAAAGAAAACTGCCATACTCACTAAATGAGATTTACGCAAATACATATTTAACTGCGATATACAGGGTGAGTCAAAAGTCACAGGATTGTCTTGTGGACATTCTGTAAAGGCTGCCAAAACCATTGTTTTTTTTTATTGGTAGCGGTTCTTCAGATGATCACCACCTGGCTTATCGTCTACAGTCCAGATTTCTCCGAATTTGGCTATCAAGGACGTAAGAGTGCTGTGTGGAATTGGTGGTTTTTCTGGGTGTCGGTTGTTGAAGTCTGAGACTGTGATATGGCAGGTGCTTTCCCAGGACATCGTAATCGTCAATTCCATCTTCAGTTCCCTGTAATGAACAACAAAAGTTTTGAACTCTGTGTTGATAACTTTTGAACCACAAGAGATATTGTAACAACCGGTTTCCGAGACAATCTTCTTTGATCTGCCACATGACCACCTTCCATTTAAGAATACTTGCCATTGATCCAATATGGCGCCTTTCAAGATGCACAGCCATGTTCCCGAAAATAGCCTAAAAGATAAATATTATTATATTGGAATACATCTTTTACTGTAATTAATAATATTAATATACTTAATAATAATAATAATAACAATATATAATAAAACTAGCTCCTTATCCGTGCTTAATGTGATCTGTAATTATTTATTACACATAAATAGATAGGAAATAGATTTCTTTCTTATTCAACTTTTATTTAAAGTTATTCTGTCTTATTGATGAGAATTGTTTTATGGCACAGCGGCCATGCATATGATGTTTATTTTTATGATTCATTTATTCATTCATTCATTTAGCTTCCTAAATTAGACACATCATATTAATTGTATAATACAACAACAACAAAAATCAGTAATTGCAGAATTGTAATCTATCTGGAGATACAAATATTTAACAGGTTAACACTAACTGAAGTAGGGCCTCTTAAGGGGGAAAACCCTTCAGGTGTTTCCCATTTGCTGTATTCTCCCTCTCAAACAGTGAGGAGATGGCAAGATTTATTATGAAACTGGAGATGAGTTCTCTCCTGCCGTCTCTGGGCATCAGGCTTCGGGTGAACTGCAGGGAAAAATGGGGAGAATGGCTCTGTGGTCAGGCCGGGTCAAGGTGGGTGGCCCCCTCCCTACAGAGCTAATGCGTTCAGCATATTGAGATGCGGCTCCTGCTCCTGACACACACGTCGTTGTGTGCTTGTTTGTTTGTGGTGCCCCTCCACACTTCTGTTTGACCCTGCAAAGTTGGGCAGAGAGGCGTGAGTGAGAGACATTTGCTGAGAAATAAAAAGAGGGAGAAAGGGGGAAAGGGCACATTGGCCCCAGGAGAGTGGGGAGTCAGATTGGAATAATACATAAAGCGAGAGTGACAAACGGGGCCATTGTCCCCCTGACATGACCTCCCACTACCGTCCCCTAAAATACTGTCTCTAGTCAGATCAGTTAACACTTCCTGCTGTCTTAACTAAGGGCCAGAGTGGGCCCACATGTCCTTATGCCCGGGTGTAAGTGAAAGGATATGATCTATATGTTGCTCCCTCCAACTAATGCACTCTTGGAAAAATACGTCGTCCCACCTGGCACACTAAAGGCTGCTTCACTTTCTTTTTAAGGTAGCTGCTTGTATTCTAAATAGTTCTTTGGTTTCTGTAGGAAGCCTTAGATGTTCTTTGTAGGACTTTATAACAAAAGTCTCGGAAATAAAACAAGAGGAGCATCTTAAGAGTCATTAAATTTGAATATACCTCTTTGTTCTGTGCCTCTGGGGTTCGTAAGGGCTTCTTGAAGGGTTCTAAACATTTGAAAGCTTAACTTAAACTGTTTTTCCACAGAACCCGCAAGGAAGCCTTTGTTTTTTTCTGTGTGTTTCTGCACAGAACCTTTAACTGTTCCCCAACAGGGACATACTGAACAATACTTGACGGTTAGTAATGGAACCACTTTCTAAAAGTGATTGCTCCCTAAAGCGTTCTTTGTTTTAACCCACTAGGGAAAAGTCTTAAAAATTTTACGAAGAAGATATATATTCCCATAAACCACTGTAGCACTCGGAAAGAGTTATTTTAGTTGGTCCCTCTAGAGATGTTTCTGTGATTCTATTCTATACAGTTCCAGCAGAGACATTCTGGGGGGCAAACTTTATTCAGGCTGACTGACAGAATATGTTACGGTGTCTAATGGATCCTCTTTTCTAAATATGATAGTACATTAGAGTCTCATTTGCTTCATCCCACGGGGAGAACTTTTAAAACTTCTACAAAGACGATATATATTCTTAGAAATCTCTGTTTTACGTTATTAGATTAAAAGTTTCCACCGAGTTCTCTCAAGGGTTCTTTGGGTTGTCCCTCTGGGGAAACCTAAAAGGTTATATGTAGAAATCAAACAGCATGTAGAACAGACATGTATCCCTGAAAATAAACTATGAAATATGATGAACCCATTGGATCTATTCTATTACTTCTATTACACTTTACCTGCACCAAACCTCTTTCTTGGGGTTGTATTTTCTACTTTCCAGAAAATTATCATGATAATTTGTTCTGCACTATTAGAAGAAGGATGTCCGTGGACATTTTAAAGCGTTTATTGGTTGTTCTTCTTTTTAAAAAAAAAAAATCAACGTTTCTATGAAGAAACCTACTTCCTACATTTTTCAACTATTAAGAACCCTGCAAAATAAAAGTTTCCGAATAAACATATTGAGAAAACCCTGCAGATCATCAAAAGAATACTTTATATAATTCAGGTTCTTCAGGTAGATATGGAATTGTTATCTAATCACTGATCTTTGAAGGAGCACCTTTTGTATACCTTTAAAGCTTTCCCAAAAGGGAACTCTGTTAGGGTAATGGGAACTTTTTTACCTTTGGTTTGTTCTTCTGGGTGAATCTAAGTGTGTTATAATCTTATAAACTTTTTTAGCAGTCAAGTGAGTTCTTAGGCTTGTCCCCCTGGAAAATACCATTTTTTTGCAGAAGCAAGAAGAAAAGAAAGTCTTTCCTATAGAGAACCCCTTCAGAAAGCAATTTTAAGGTTCTTTTATAATGATTTTTTTCATATAGACGAGGTTCTACTTATTGTTAACCATCCAAAGAACACTTTTTTAATTATATGATTTTACAGAGAACCTGAAGATATCAGAGATCTTTTACATATAGAAATGTGACAGCACCCTCCTGAAGTGCTTGTCATTACCCCTTTGTTGAACTCTTATATGGTTCCTCAAGGAATAGAGCAGGAACTAAGAAACAGAAGGACTAAGGAACAAAGTCAGACCTGGCACAGTTGCTGGTCCAATTGAATGTTCCATAATTTCACCACCTTACCACGATGCACGTCCAACCCAGGGTTCGAACTCATCTCCTCAGTTTTTCCACTATTTGGAAAGAGAGTGCTGGCTCCCTTTTGCATCCTAGAATCACATATGTTTACAGGACAGAAAAAGAGACATTTA
Source organism: Parotocinclus haroldoi (assembly GCA_034779995.1). Classification (NCBI taxonomy): domain Eukaryota; kingdom Metazoa; phylum Chordata; class Actinopteri; order Siluriformes; family Loricariidae; genus Parotocinclus; species Parotocinclus haroldoi. The sequence continues at coordinate 12,565 of JAUZST010039497.1, forward strand.
CAAGTAGAAATAATGAAAAGATATTTTTTGAGGTCAGTTTGTTGGGGCAGTATGGAAAATGCCAAAACAGTATTTCTTACATTGACTTGGATTTTTTTTTAGCCAAGAGCTAGGACTAAAATATTCAAATCCCTTCCAAACACAGCCTTTAAAAACTGTCATTTTTGTACACATTTGCTGACAAACTTGAAATCCTCTGCCCATGTTTGCTCCTCAGCCTTTCGAGGATACTGTATTTGCACCAAATGATGATTAAAATCACCTGTTTTAAATTCAGCATTATTTGTACCTCATTATTTGCCCTATATTGCCCCTATATGTGTTGCAGGCTCGACATGCAGGACTGGATGTTTGCAAACAAATGAAATAAAGTTGCCCAGACAAATCGTGAAATATCTCAAATTCAAACTGTCTTCAGTGGAATAAAGGTCAAATGAAATGTTTTCTCTTTCCATACTGTCCCAACTTTTCTGATTGCGCTGTAATAGCGTTAGCATCGAAGGTTTCTGCCGCCATGTGTGTCATGTGCGCTTCTCAGGGTTTACCTCATTTCAGTTGTTGTCGCATAAACTTTGTGTTGCAGATGTTTTCTGTGATAAGTGTTTACCTTGAATAATCTGTCTGTCCTCTCTCAAACACACACATAGATCGAAACAGACTACCTGCATTGAGCATCTTTCTCCCCTCAGCTCTTTGATCGGCTCTTTTTCCTGTTTTGTAATCTGCCGATGCCTATCTTAATTGCACAAGCACATATTCAGTCTGCTCTGTACACAGAAGTCAGTGTCTATGTGTGTGTGTGTGTGTGTGTGTGTGCGTGCGTGTGTGTGTGTGTGTGTGTGTGTGTGTGATACCGTTGGTCATGCCAAACAAGTAGCTGTAATTGGATAAGCATTTCTCACTGCTTGTGTAAAGCTACTCCTCATTTCTCCCCTGACCTCTTTCGTTGCACTAATACCACCGTGGCACCGTTTGCTTGTCCTGGGCCAGATGTGGGCTAGTTAGATATGACCCTGTCGACAGGAAGCCGTACGTCTTACTCACGATGTGGTGGGACCGACTTTCAATGCTCTTAGAATGGCAGCCGAGTTTACAGGTCGTATATTATTAGCGTCAAGCGACTCTGCTTTGATAACTCTGTCTATCCTGTCTATCTTGGCTATGTAACTGATCGGACATTGAAATAAATCATTTAATACCTTTCATTCATTTTATTTCCTTATTAAACTGTTTTTTATGTTCTACAACTGTCATACTGTAGTTCTACTTTTTTATTGGTTGCACAATATTTAACAGGAGCTCACGCATGCACTGTGTTTTACAGAAGGGAGGCCAGAAGGGGGGCTTGGACTGAACTGAAGGTCTAAAATGTGTGAGGCTTTGCAGGCCTAGGTCGTTAAAGAAAATCGAATTAACACACTGATTGGAAAGTAATGTATATAAAATGACAAATGTAAAGCTTTAAATAATGAGAAACATCAATATAACATTTCAAAATACTTAATAAAGCTACGTTTGATTTATAGCCAAATGTTTAGCAGTCTTGAAAACAGGAGACCAACAGGACCAAAATGAAAATTAGTGGGGAATAAAGTAGTAGAAACTTATAGGGGGCTTCAGGGAAAGTTGACTAGGTGACTAAGGGAGGAAGTGGTGGTGCAAGAGTTAAGGTACTGGATTACTGGCCGGAAAGTTTAGTGTTCAAGTCCCGGCTCTGCCCAAGATGCCCCCTTTTACCCATGACGTACACTGGATTGGTGTTGTCTTTTTAAATTCTGCAAATGTTAATTGCATTAGAAGAAAATGCCTTATAGAAGTTAGTTAACTAGTAGTGTTAAACTTTTGACCCCCTTGGTATGTATAACGGAACAACCACGGTGGCTCAGATGTAAGAGGCAGCTGGTAGGAACAGGAGGATTAGGCTTGCAACGTAATGTTTGGGTAGTGCGGCTTACGAAACGAAATCTCATACTAGTAGTACTATAAGGCAGTGTTGATGGCTGAGGATCACATATGCAACAGAAACAACATAACATCAACTGTGCGAAAGAAAGGCCTGGTAATCTGCTCTAACTTGGCACGGAAGCTCCACTGATAGTGAAAACATAGTTTACACAACAAATGGTGTCATATTACAAACATGGTTACATAAAAATGGAATTGTGTGCTCTGCGAAACAAAGGGTTATTTGATGTTTATGGGTGGAAAAAGTACTTAACCCTTAGAGGTCTGGGGCTATTCTGGTTGTTTACTGTACATTGGATTAAAAAGTACAGTACAGTTTTACAATACACATGGATAAATACATAAATAGAAATATAGAAAGAATGAATGTATGATTAACTGAATGAATAAAGGAATGAATCAAACAGTGGCTGTTTTTGGCTGGTTTCCAGTAGTGCTTCCTAGAACACTTTGGTGGAATAAGTCTGCTGCTGGAGGCTTTCTTGGATCTAGCGCCACGGAGGGGATGAGCAGATTTTTCTAAGATGTTTTCCTACTAGTTTTGCTACTACTCTTCTGCCTTCAGTGCCCATTGTTGTCCCTGTAAGCATCCCATCTCCTGTAGTATCACCACTTCCCCAGCAGACCACTGCATGAAATAGGAGACTGGCCACAATAGACACGTCCCGTAGCTTACTGCGCACACTGAAAGGCTTGAAGCCTTTTTTAGTATAAAATGTGGCCTGTCCTCCAGAGTCCATTAGCATTGTAAGTCCAGGATGACCACGTTCACCCCCCTCCTCAGATGGTGACTGGCATCAGGGGTTCCCTAACTTGGCTGGAAACCCAAACGCACATCATGAAGCATTTGGAGGCATAATCGTCGGCCAGATAGTGAAACAACTTCTAAACAACAAAATACAAGCTTTTGTTCGCTAATGCTCCGTTATCTCCGTTTCCTGCATGCTTTATAAATACTCACCCATCACTTTATTAGGTTTACCAGAGTTCCACTTTATACATTATAGATGCACATTGTAGTTCTACAATTACAGACTGTACATGAGCAGCACAGATCAGGTACTCTTTTGGTGGTGGATCATTCTCTGAATGGCAGTGACACTGACGGTGTGTGTGTCTGTGTGTGTGTGTCTGTGTGTTGTACTAGTACTGCGGTAGCCTAGCGGTTAAGGTACTGGACTCTGGACCTTATGGTCCCATAAATATTAATGAATGATTACAAAATGACTAACACAACCTGTGCACAGCAGATGACCTGCTGTCTCCGACTTTACATCTACAACATGGAGCAATATGGTAGATGAGTCTAACAGAGGGCACTGAACTCCATCAGCACTGCTGTGTCTGATTCGCTCACTAACACAGAGCAACACACACTAACACGCCACCACCACATCAGTGTCACTGCAGTCCCGAAAATGATCCATCATCCAAATGGTACCTGATCTTTGAGGCTCCTGACTATAGGAGAACAGAGTAAAGGGTAACGAACCAAGTATGTAGACAACCAGACGGACTAGAGCCTGTAACCGCACTATAGAGTGCTTAAATGTTGTAAGTGGAACTAATAAAATGAACGATGAGCGAAGAAACAAGGAGGTTTACCCAACAAAGCGTTCGCTGAACTTAAAAGTGCGTTATCCATTGCACGTAACTATTTTACTATTAGTTTGTACGCTTAAAAGATGGCGCGGATATTCCAGTAAATGCAACGACTGATCTGTTCTTTTTAACAGCTAAAACAACGATGACATTATTTTAGAGCTTATCATTTTACTTGCTTACATCTCCATTTCTGTAGTCCATCAACAACAACGAAAAAAAAAAACTCAAAACAAGAACGTTTCACTAAAATCATTCTTTTGTGACATAGACTTAAAAAAAAAAAGACTTTAACAAAGGTGTGACCGGAGAACGATAAAAATAAATATTAAAATAAAGATGTCCCTGTACAGTATATGACACAAAGCACTTAGACTGGCATTTCTACATTTTTTTAAATGGCACAAATGAGACATGTGTAGGATGAGCATGCTTCGTTGTTGAGCCCAGCCCAAAAGAGCAGCTGTCATTTCAGTGGTTTTTATTAACAATGACTAATTACAGTGTTTCATGTCTAACATTAATTTGACTGATAAATGGCATTCAGTCAAGTGCTCCTCAGGGTCCCCATTCATAGAAAGCTTACGTATCTAAATACTGACGAGGGATCAGATTCCTCCAGCCTGACTTTTGTCGTTGGTATTACAAGGCAGAACCGATTCTTTGAAACATGTGAATGCGAGGTGTGATCTGTGTTTACTCAAGAGTATTATGGTAACCGTAGTAGTCAAGCAGCAAAAATGCTAGATCACAAAAGATTTTAATGGCACTAAACAAGCATTAGCCTTTGCTCTGCCAACGGCCAGAGGTAGTACTCAGGCATAATTGTGTTCAGTCATGACATGGGTTTGGCTTGTTTTGGCTAGTTCTTGCATACAGAAGTGACAGCGGATCGTCTCAGTACTTGCGCTTGCAAGCCCGTGTGTGGAAAGCGCTCTGTAACCGTTGAGTGCCAGCTGGTCTGGTCAGCAGCACTGAACATTTTCTATCTTTGTGTGGCTGTTGTTTTAATATGCGTATAATCATTCAACTCTAGGCGGTGCTTCACCTTTACTCTCTTTAGAAATTTATTAATACAATGTGATTTGCGAATGCTCCCATGTTGTCCTGATGATTCCTAACAGCTTTTAGATGTGAGGTTCATTTTAGTATCTGATTCGAGATTCGCGTTGTCTTCCATTCTGCAATTTAAGGAATAGCAACCAAACCTGTCAAACAGCCTTAACGGCTACAGTATTTGACAGGCTCTCTTTTAGAACACCTACAAATATTAGAATGGCAACCCTCATACTTCTGTACAAATAGCGTGTTCTGTAGAAAAAAAGTACGTTGACCATAAAAAACTTTGACTGGACATTACCACAGTCACTTTGTTTATTAATTAACATTAATTCAAACACAACGTGAACGTTTTGTACAGTCCTGTACGATATGGTGATTCTTACCTTTGTATCTTTAAAAATGGAAACCCTTATGAAAATGAAAAGAACGTTCTCATGTTTTTTTCTTGCCTTCTCGTTTCTGCCAGCAGGAGTCACAAGGGTTCGCTTGTACTAGTTTTCTGTCATTCGTTTGTTTGTTCATTCCTTTATCTAACGTCACATCAGCTTCATTGGTTTGATTTTTAAATATTTAAATATTATTCTTCTTAAGACCTCCGATGATAAATTAAAAGGACGCTGATTTGATGGATTTGAAATGCAACAAACCTCTATTAATAGCTGACTTTAGTCCATTATGGAAAAGAACATCTGTACTAAATGCCCTTAGGTGGTCTCCTATAGTTTTTAATGCAGATTATAGTCAGCCACTTAACTTTCCAAATGTCATGGAAATACACATAACACTGTCTTTTATAATATACTGCTCATGAAAATTTGGGGATGTTTGAAAAAGAAATAGCCCCTAATGAAATATTCCCAAATTTTGCGCACAATAAAATTAATATTTAAGTAATTGGATGGGGCGGGGCAGTGCGGTAGCTCGGTGGGTAGCACAGCTGCCTCACAGCAAGAAAGTCCTGGGTTCAATCCCAGGGTGGAGCGGCCTGGGTCCTCCCCGTGTCTGTGTGGGTTTACTCCGGGTACTCTGGTTTCCTCTCACAGTCCAAAGACATGCGTGTTAGGTTAATTGGTGTCTCTAAACTGGCATTGACTTGTGTGTTGTGTCTTTGACGGCAGGCGATGCGACACATCCGTCAAAGTATTGCCTCGTCGCGTCTTCGTGGGTAGGAGCGGACCCCGCGTCAAGCGGGACTTGAACCACGAGAAAAGAAGAAGATTTGGGTGGGGCAGTGGTTTAACATGCTAGTCCACCATTGCATCGACAACAATCACATCACAACCAGACATGGCTGGTTGTATCCGAAGGTTGGGAGGTCAGTCGGTGGATTAATACCAGTAGTTAATAATAATACAGCACTTCAGGTGGCTTGAAGATAACAGGTGTACCTCTGTCTTTATCCAGTGAATTATCTGATAAGCTTCGGATACCACAACCATGTTCAGGATAAAGGTATATTTCTTATATTTATATATAATATGAGAGGCTCTCACTGGCCTCTCCTCCTTTATGCACAGCCAGTCATGCCTGCCTTCTAAACCGTTGGACAATGTAGGACATCCACAAAGTTGCTGGTAGACTAGCACCACCTAGAGGTACCAGAGGTATCTTTCTTATTTACTTTTACGTTTAAGCACATCAATGCTATCATTCTCGTTTGTTCAGTCAAATTGATAATGAAAGTAATTACACCGTATGAAACGCTAACAATAGAAACAGGAAATCATAGAGCACCTTTAGGAGAACGTGCAATGCATTTATCTTCAACTTTTTTTTTTTTTGCGTTTTTACCTAAGGAATTGCCTTTCACAGCAAGACGAATTCTAGTTTGACTTCTTTTTTGTCATATAATGTCGGAAATGTTCGCCATTCATTAAATTTATAGTTAAGTCTTAGTCCAAACAGGTTCCAATTGTTTAAATAAAGCACCTTTCTGATATTTTGTTTGCATGCAATCGTTAGAAACAGATTTTGATACAGCCTCAGTGAAAGTTTGTAACCAGTAGAGGGAGCACTAACCAGGTCTCAGTAACCACATCATCCAGATTTGACGCAGGCCTGATGTCACGTGATGGTGAGTTAATTAGCAAACTTTGAAAAAAAAAACCCCACTAAAAAGCTAAAATAGGTTGGCTGAACATTTAAAACGCCATACTTTAAGGAAAAAGGTGATTTAATATTTTCCCATATTTGAGTTCTGGTTTGGTTATACTATACTGCTCATAAAAATGAGGGGATACTTCAAAAAAGAAACCTTCCATACTGAAGTAGCCCCTAATTTTTTGAGCAGTGTATATAATGAAAAGCAAATTAACACTAAAGATGTTTTTTTTTATGAAATTCTATCAAGTTAACATTGAATATTGTGTAAAGTAAAAATTGGTCAGTAGCTACAATTATTACCTGGCCTGCAGCGTCACTTAAAAAAAGTTTTAAGATAAAAACAGTTCACAAGTTAAAATGCTCTGCTTGCCGATGTCTATTACTTCAAGAGAAACCCCGAAAGAAACTGATACTGATATTAACCGTAAACTGCTTAAGTTTTTTGTAAGAATACTGCGGTAAAGATGCTAGGGAATTTACATTATGGGAAATGTAGTTTCCGTATTGAATTTGCGTAATTTTTTTGTGTAGTTCTGCTCAGCAATTAAAAAAAATCTTTCGTAAATGTAGGTTTGAATGTAAACAGGGCTGTAATTTAACTGACACAAACGTAAGTCAAAAATGTGAACATGGACACAAATGTGTTGCTCTTTTATTTGTTTGACATTGTTGATTATTTTATGATTAATATTTTTAACTGTAACCTATAATTTGCATCTGCACCTTATGTTCCCCGGGGCTTCGGAACCGGGGCACCGCGACCCTGACCAGGTTAAACCAGGTTACTTGAAATTAAACACATATACACACAAATACCCAAGTAAAATCCCTTTATCTAAAGGAATGAATCCGTTTTTATTTGCTTTGTAAGCGCCAATGGACAGCATGATGCAATTCGATAATTGAAACAGCAGAGGGCGCTGTGTGTCAAATTATTTGACCCCCACCATTTGCGCCATGTGGCCAGTCCATGATAAGTACAACTCTCCTAATTTGCACACTAACTCGCACTCTCTTTTAAAGCCTAGCTCTGCAAATTGTCCTCTGCTCCAACTCCTTGATCTCAAAATGTTGTTCACTTTTTTTGCTCCACAAAGCCTCGAGGACATCACTTATAGCAGCATGACCTGGTTATGAGGCGGCTTGGCTTTCATGAGCTAAGTCTGGAGACTTGCAAGATGCTTTTAAAGTGACATCTAACTGGTCGAGGCAGAAACGTTGGCAGTTGAGGCAGATAAAGAACACAGCCAGACAGCTGTGTGAAAGGGTGAGTGACAGAACTTCTTCATTCGCTGAGTAAACAGCCGTTGGATATCTCCTCCTACACACACACACACACACACACACACACACTCACACACTCAGAGAGAGAGAGGTATGCTTGGATTCAAAAGCATGATCATTTTTAAATCCGTTTTTAAGCACTGTGATGACATTTGTTCCTCCATTTAATTAGCTAGTAGTGTATTTGATTTAAAAACCCAACCCTTTTCTCTTTATAGATAATGAAGTGAGAGTATGGTCTTGAATTCAATCATCATAAGGACTTTAGTCTGGCTCATTTCTGGGTGATTGACTAACATGGCTTCTAAAACGAGTTTCATACACGTTCCTGACAGGGGAATTTAAAAAAAACCTTTTGATACAGAATACTTTCTTTCCTTCATTGCCCCAATTTGTTTATTATTTGATGTTTCAGCGTGAAACAGTACAGGTTCACGCCATTTCAAATCCATCCAGCCAACACCTGTTTGCGTTAAGGGCCAAAGCCTAAAGAACTTTAACTGGAATTCTAAAATTTAGTCTTTAATACATCTTGTTTACTTTGAGAAAATGTAAATAAAATTACAGTAGTACAAGCAAACTCTTGCTAAAAGAAGGGAAAATGGCAGGCTTGAAAGGGCAGAAAACAACATGGTAATTTTTTTTTTAGCTTTCAGTAAGTGTTTCAAGTTTTGTAAGAGATTAACGACGATAAGAATTACTGAAGTAAAAGTTCATGTTGTGATTTAGATCAATCTTATTGCCTAATATAAACAGTATTTAAACTGCTACGTGACTATAGTAATGTACGGCATTTGGCAGAGCGACTTTCAACTCATACAGTCTTACAAATCAAGCAATTGTGATTTAAGGGCCTTGCTCAAGGAAACACCTGTGGCAGCTTGGCAGAGGTGGGATTTGAACCCTGGACCATCAGGTCCAGAGTCCAGTAACTGCTAGGCCACCATAATCCCACAGTTTTGTAGTGTATGAATTGCATAATGCATTGTGAGGATTATTATTATTATTACTACTATTATTATTATTATTATTATTATATCTTGAGGTCGTATCACATGACACTGAATTTGCCTGACTATGAACAACATTTTGTTTTAATATTTAAGGATGGCCTCGACTGCAATTCGTATTGATAATGCATTACTCTTTGCTCAAAAGCTAGGATTGATTGCCTCATGATTAACTTTTAGGTTTGTCAGACTCAGGCACCTGCTACTGGAATATAGTGCACAGCTGTGAGAGATCTGTGATAACAATATCAGTCTATCATAGGGATGGATGTTTGGGGGGTGGGGGGGGGGGAATCTCCTTTAGGAGCAGCCAAACAAACCGGTAGCTGTGACACTGGAAGGTACTCACTTGAACTCGAACCAAAAGTCCCTCAATTGGTGGGTCTTACAAAGTACAATCCAGTGCTCGGACTTAAACCCTCGTCCGAATCGGTCAACGGTTCAGTTTCTTAACCACTGAACCACTGTTATCCCCATGTCAGTGCCCAGTCGCTCAAGAGACGTGGATTTAGCCCTCCTAAATACAGTAATGGCATGAGTAAGGAAGCCATCTGAACAGTTCCAGTTACATTTACATTCTGCATCCAGCAGACGTCCTTACCCAGAGCATCATACAGAACGGCTTTGTATTCTTCTCAGCAGTTATTACCTCATGCTAACACAAATAGCCTACAGCCCAAGAACTCAATTCAACTAAAACCTTGTTAGGAGTTATTGGAAGTGAAGAAAACTGCCATAGAGAAGAGAAACAATAAAAGGAGGTATTTTTGTTTATATAAGCGCGTTAGTGCAATCTCGGTTCGACAGAAACACGGCACAGAGACTGGCAGCAGAATAAATGAAACATCAACGCTGCTTAAGTACGCTAGCGATACCACCGCGAGACATGACAAAGACACATGAGGTAAGTTTTCCATTACAGATGTGCACCGTTTAACGTCCTTTTTTTTTTTGCGCGCCGTCCTTGAGCATTGGAAAGGCGCTATATAGGGTCAACCTATTAGTATTAATAATGTTATTATTGTTATTAATGTGTTCTGTGCAAAAGGACATGAAAAGGAATGGACGTGGACCAGACATTAAGACGTTAAGTAAATATCATGGGTATTTTCACAAGAAACTGTGTGCGAACGATCCACAAATCCGTCAAAAATAATGCTGAAAATGCTACCAGTTTCACAGAATAGCTAATGCCAATCTTAGTCGACGTCTAAACCATTAAACACACACTAAAGACAAAAACCAAAGCTTTTATAATTTCTGGAAATTCACAATAATTATAGAAAATACATGATTGCGCTCTTACGAAAGCTGTAACATTTAACAGGTTGGTTTGATGGACCTGATAGCTTTTTTTGACACAAGCCTAACTACACAGTTCCTCTGCTGAGAGGGTATTGAATTTAAAAAGTGTATTCAATAAATGCAGGTGCTCCCTGATTTACAATGGAGATACGATCTGACGGATCATTTACAAACTGAATGTAACGTTAACAGACATGTTTAATAAATTGAATATCTGTATGTATGTACATGTCATAGCGTAGCCTACCTTAACTATGCTTTAAACACTAACATTAACTGACGGTTGGGCAAAAGCGTTAACACAAGGATTTTTTTATATACTGATGAATGTGTCATTTTATTAAATAATGTGTTTAAAGTGAAAAACAAAAAAAACAAAATGGTTAGTCCTTTGCTGCCAGTTGCCTGGCAACTGTGGAAGAATACCGTACTGCCAACTGCATACCTGGGGAAGCGAATTAAAATTCAGAATGCTGCGTGTGTATTTAGTTGGATTTTTTTGCCCATTGAGAAGTAAAAAACAGAAACGGAATGCGAACCATCGTAAAACGTAAAATGCCAGGAAGTAGTTTGACGTGTTTAGTTGGAAATCACAATGTAATTGAGATTGGTCTAGCCTAAATCAATCATGATATGATCATTTCGCGGGGGATGGCCAGGCCAAATGTATGTATTCAAAAAGATAAATAGTGTCCCATATAGAAACGAGGGAATGAATTTAGACGATACTGACTTGGACAATGTTAGTTGCTAAAGACTAACCATGCTGATGACTAAGACTAGACTAACTAATCATGGCTGATTCTCAAATGTCCAGATGCATCGTATTACACTTCCGTTACTTTACATTGCCAGCATTTTATTCAAAATGTCATACAGCTGACGTTGGAGGTCCAAGAATAGGCCTTTCTAGAGGTCCAGTTAGCTTAGCCAGGATTTGAAATCCCGATTTTCCAATTAGTAGTCCCGAAAATGAACTACTTGGCCACCCCAACATGTAGTTAAAAGGAGAACTCAAACCCTTTTATGTGCTTTGTTTCTGTTGCTCATTAATTCACTATGCCACTGGAGAAGTTTACACAATAGACTGTTAAAATGGTCTACAACGGCGGTCTAACATGAATATATCTGAGATGTAGTGACTTCGTATGTAAGGCCCCCCCCCTCCCCACTGTAGACGTCACTATTCTAAATGAGCTGTATTTATTTGCCCTTATGACCTTCACTGTGGATAGTTTTGGTTTTCAGGTCAGACTTGTGAGACCACTGTCACTGCTGCTGTAATGTGAGCAAGTGCACGCGACTTGTCTCTCCATACTTGTGAGGACATTCTATTGGCATGAATGAGAATGAAGCTAATTAATGCTACAACTACCCCGAAACTTAACCCCAGTATCCCAAAGCATGTCTTTTGGCTATAAAAGACAGTAAGAAAAAAACAAATAAGTGAGGATGGACAAAGTGAACAGTTCATGTTTTCCCACCATCTGGTCCTCACAAGTATAGTAAGACAAAATACACACACGTTTGTCTCCCTATCCTTGCGAGGACTTTCCATTGACTTGCTAATGATTACTGTAGCCTAGAGTTAACCTCAGAATCCTAAAGGAGACTCTTTTTTTTTTGTAGGGATCCGCAAAATGTCCCTACAAAGTAAAAATGGCATGTCTTTCTATCCTTATTGGAGCATTTGGTCCCCACAATCCTTGACATAATGATTACTGGAGCTAATTCATACTACACCTGCCCCTATCCTTAAGCTTAGTAACCTAATAGAAATCTTTTGGCTCTTTTGCAGAAGAAAGTTGCACGTTTTCCCCATGGGAACCAGCAAAATGTCTCCACAAGGTAAAAGATGTGGTCCTATCCTTGTGGGGACATTTGGTCCCCATAATGATATATAAACACGATGAGACACACGTTCTGGTCAGGCTGAACATTATACACCCAGTCCACTCCCAATGAAGCAAGAAAGGTCAGGAGAAAGGAAATGGATTTTCGACATTGAAGTCGTTAACATTGTCGACTTGCCAACATTCTGCTCAGTTTAAACGTGTTTGGCCAGAGGACAAGAGTGTGTTTATAGACGGAGGACAGTTGAGTGATGCATCGTAAGTGCAGACAGATGGGTGATGTTAGCTTTGTCAGGATCTAAGTGTCCCTTTTTTTTCTCCAAAGGTTTATAACGTTCTATTTTCTTTCGGATGTTACAAAGACAAAGCCATTTCTTACAGGGTTCTAGTCGAGCCATTAAATGTGGGCTGTGTTTTTCTAGGCTAAGGTTTTGTCTCAATATACTTACAGATGTTATGTCTGCTTAAAAGCTGTCATTCTTCCTCTGGTTTCAAAAGTCATGTGCTACAGGAAGTTCAACTTTGCTTATTTTCTTTCACAAATTCCTTTTGCTGGACGGTTACCTAAACTTTAGAGGCATTGGACAACGGGGTTGTGTGATTTACATTTAAAACGAAAAATCTTTACAAATGTTAATGTGGGGAAATGTTACGCAGTCCCAAAATCTGGCCAATCCCTGTAAAATATTGTGGGACTGCTTGCTATGGATAAAAATAGCAAACGTTTTGCCACACTTAGAAATATACGGGTGAACCTTAACGATAATAGATGCTCTGCATTAATTTTACTAAAACGAACTATAAAAATCAAAACTTTGATTGTAATACGTGATGGACACAATGTTATAAGACAGTTAAACAACGCTTAAGAATCCATCTATATCTGCCTCATTATTAAACAAGTCATGTATAGAGCATGCTCCGATCTAGAAATCAGACCTGGATTTTATTACAGTAATTGGATTTCTCATATCATGTATACTGTTTACCTGGTTTCTGTCTGGTTTTCTCAGTCTGCACTTACAAGCGTATAGGGGACGGTTGCCAGGTCTGCTTATAGACTTGGCTTTACTGGGCTTTGTTCACTGATCTGTGGGCTTTTGCCTGTTGGATCTGGCATCCCTGGAATTAAACACATGACATGACACATGGCTATCAAACGGATACTCTGAAACGCAGTATATTCTCGAGAAAATTTGATATTATTATTATTTACTATTAAAGAAATCAATTTTCCCATGAGATTATTGGCTAATTAAAAAATAGAAATTAGATTATTCTGATTCATGTAAAGCCAGAGGTTTTTCTCATTATCTGATTACTCAAGTGCATGTAAACACTTTAATTGGATTACTGACAAAATCTGATTTTCTGTAGTTACAGGATCATAAAGTTCATGTCAAAGCACTCTGTGTTGGAGCTACTGCATGGCTACTGCATGGGGGGCCCAACAAGGCCACGAATGCTGTTGCATCGTAAACTTGTAAGATATACAATGTATGTCATTTGAAATAATTCCGCTGTAAATGTGATTTGCCAGTTCGTTTTGGTTTGTTCAATAAGAAGTTTTGCAATTTGTATTATATGCAAGGGACTCTGGAAAGGGCTGTCTGTCCAATAAAATAAATGTATATTTAAATGTATGAATTACAATGTTTCAAATAAATATCAGTGAGGTGTCCGAACTGATGCAACAGAACAATGTTTTGATAGATTTCGGGGGCATCTCAGGGTTCTCCTGTACACCTTAATGGATGGCAGAAGGTATGTGGACATTTTTCCACAGTATTCAGCTGTAAAGCTTTGCAAGGAACATCGGTGCAATGTTAATTGTGAACATTCTTACAACCAAACCGCAACCATTGCTTTTCCTCACTGTATTTCCCATTGCTCATCACTCCTGCCACATGATTCCCATGTGATCTCATAGTGTGCATGTATCTTAAACATGTTCAAAACACGTACATTAAAGTACATTTGGGCAAAATCAGTATAAAGTATGAAGCTTATTCTGTGGTATACTATAATAAAATGAACACATTATTGAATAATGTATCGAAAGTGAAAGCCAAAAAACATTTATTGCATGACCATTGATTCTTTTCTTCACTACATTTCTCAGCGCACATGGCAGGGCAGGGTAGGGCAGGGTAGGGCAGGGTAGGGTAGGGCAGGGTAGGGTAGGGCAGGGCAGGGTAGGGTAGGGCAGGGTAGGGTAGGGCAGGGTAGGGCAGGGCAGGGTAGGGTAGGGCAGGGCAGGGTAGGGCAGGGCAGGGTAGGGTAGAGCAGGGTAGGGCAGGGCAGGGTAGGGTAGAGAAGGGCAGGGTAGGGCAGGGCAGGGTAGAACAGGGCAGGG
>JAUZST010039508.1:0-27103 GCA_034779995.1 Parotocinclus haroldoi
CGCATGCGCGTCCTCCTCCGTTACACAGCATTTTAGCATGGGCGGCCCAACCAAAATTATTTAGACGCTTATAACCGTTTTTACTGTGTATAATCGTTTATAGTATGCTAATATTTCAATAACTTGCAGAGTTGATGTCTTATAAGAGCATGGGAAGACCACATAAGGTCATAAAATAGGACTACAGATTAAAAAGTAGTAAAATAGTCTCTTCAATGATAAGCACTGTCACCTTAGTGGCACCAATTTTCAAAAAAATCAACTACAATTAACAATAGCAAATTTTGTGTAATCCGTTTTATTGATAGGTCAGTATCTATTGCCGTGTGAGACAGAGCCATTTCTGAGGGACTTCGTAAGTGCTTCTGTCTCCTCCGTCTTCATCGTAGGGAATGTGCCAGCTCCGGCCCGTGGTCTGCACGATCGTATCGTAGGTCGAGGTCCTCTGTTTAAAAAAAAAAAAAGTGAAAAAACAAACCTTAGGGCGCTTTTGAAGCACAAACATTGAGCCAAATCGATCGGTTCCTGTTCTACACCCACCTGAAAGCGGACCCTCTTTCCAGGAACGTAGCCATTGAGCACCAGCTGATGCCCACGCTGCCACTTGAAGAACAGACGCCTGGTGGCGCTATCGGGCAGACACGCCTTGTGATCTCTCATCAGGTCCCGACTCACAAAGTGACAGTGGTTCCCAGAATTCAGTGCTGCGTAGAGCAGGAAGGGGTCGTCCTCCGAAATGTTCTCGGTGAAGAAGCAGTGGGCTTTCTGTTTGATCTGGTTCATGTCGTGACGATCCCAGTTACGAGACGGGTGCAGCATGTGGTTTCGGCCCAGAACCAGAATGTTCAGACCTTGCTTCTCCAGCGCAGAGACGACCGCCAAAAGCTGGACGAGAAACACACACACACACACGCGCGCACACACACGCACATACAAATTACATATATTAGACAGATTGAGGACAGAAAGTTGAGAAAAAGTTTGGGCTAATACTGGGTAGGGTCTCCCCGTTGTAGCCCATCCACCTCAAGGTAGGACACATTCACCCAGTCACGCTTAAAAACCGTAAAATCACGCTTGCTTGGGTACTGTTTATTTTCTTTTTAGAGCCTTAACTGGTTAAACTGACCAAAATTGATTTCCATATGAATTGAATAAAACAAAATGTAAATTTAAAACTGCAGGACTAAAACAAAACAGCCGAGACTTCCCAACGGATTTCCTTCAGCCTGTACGTTTTTCTTTTTCTCTCGATTACTTTACCGCCTGTTTTTATGGCTGTGCTGTTTCTTACTTATTTTATTGGACTGTAAAAGTAATTGCACCAGTGCTGTGTTTCCTTACTGTATGTGTTATCGTTTTATTTCTTTAATTTTTTTTAACTCGTCTTGGTTACTCTGAGCCATATTGAGTAATACATGATAAACTACGCCATTACACAATGTACCGCACGTTGTTCAATCATCTGCCATTTTCCCATTGTTTTTTTTTTTTTTTTTTTGGTTAAGCTTCTTAGCTGTTATAATTGTGTGTGACAGGACATATTACACCCCCCCTGGACTAACATGGACCCTGTAACTCAGGAGCGTCTGGTGAGATGTGGCAGGGTGAGAATCAGGGCCAGTTCCTCTGAGAGTCTAAAAGCAAACTGGTGTGAGAAAAGTGTTCATACGGCCATGTTTTAGAGCTCCAGTGAAACAGTTTCGGCTACTTTTGCACAGACGGACGCTTAAATACTAAAATGCATATAGATTTTTGAACGAAAGCAGCGTTATTGAGCAGGCCGAACGGCTTCTCTCTCTCCGCATCGTTTTCTGGGAAATTTCCTCGTTCAGTGGAAGCCGTGTCTCTTTCCTGACCCAAAATGCATCATGAGTGAAACACAGCTCACACAGGATCAGCGTGGAGCGTCACGTCCCGGAACGGACGAGGAACTGAACCTGACCAGAACGTCACATGACACCTAAAGCTAGGAACTGGCGGTGATATCATGGAGAGACCTTTAAATAGATTTCTGCCTGACGAATTCCTCTGCCCTGCTCTAATTTTGCTGCTAATACGTCAGCGCGTTACAGAAATCTTGAATCATTTTTTTAGATCTCCGTCCTGCCTTTAAAACGTCTGGTGACTGATCAGACATGCGTCACAAAAAAAAAAACTGATCTGAATCTGATACCGACCCCCGATTTCAGGCCAGGTTAAGTCTGATGGATAACGACGATTCAGCCTTCCGTTATAAGCTCTGCTGGAGCTGGTTTCTGCGACGCTTGCTTTATTAAGTTGACTTCCTTTAGATTCAGAACAGAATCCCGTACGGTCGGTTCTAACACGACCTGCATTTCCTCTGTCCTTGCACATACCAAAGATCAACGGCTTATTATCATTTCTGCCAATTCATCATAAGGAAGTGAAGCGCGCTGCTGGAAAACACCGACCACATGCACAAGGTTCAACTTCGCTGCTTACAGACGCCTCACCCGCCGCCCGTCCACGTGCATTTAAATTATGTTTCCTTATCCTTTTACCGTCCATATGTCATCATTTTTTCCCCTCCAGGAAAGGTAAAAGGCACAGAAACCTATTACAGTATTATGGTACTCTAATTACTAATACAATTAAGACAATTACGAACGCGTCCCCTGCTGGTAAGGATGTAAAGGCTTGCAACATTTGGGCTTAGAAATATAAAATAAACCTTTTCTTGGATGAAATGATTCCTTCTAGTCCAATTAGTTAACTCATTAACTAATTACCAGGTCTTGTTTCTCTAATATTATATAAGCATAGCCGCTTATGCGGGTCGGATCTTGCTGACACCCTAAAGCAGTGTAGCCCACCTGAGGGGCTTCCTGTCTGATGATGGATCTTCCCAGCTCATAGCTCTTTGATCTGCCTGCGCTCAGACCTTGTTTATCGTTACGCATAAACGTTAGAGGGCGTTCCTCTGTCCGGGGTGTGGAACGCGTGTCCGGCGTGAAAACCCACAGAACACAGAAGTTCAAACCTAAAGGAAAGTACGTGGCACGTCTGTAAGAAAGAAGGGTTTCGACTCCGTCACTGGTTTATCTTCTGAATCAGCAGCTTTCATTCTGAGACCCTTCTCTCGGGTGATTTGGGTCAGCGCCGTACCTCCGTAGCAGGTTTTCAAGCTCGCACAGGGGAGCCGCACAACAATTAGTCACTAGGCCAAAAACGACTAGCCTCCACCCGGTAAAGTGGTACGCCCCATTTAATGGCTCTAATTAGTCAGGGGAGGGAGAGTGAAAAAAAACAACAAAAAAACAAACCCCAAACCACCCCCAAAACCGCCCACCCCGGCAGAGTTCTGCTCAGATCAGGATTGAATCGGGGTGGAGAAAAAAAGCAAACTGCCGGAGACTTCTACCTTAAGGACCTGTGTGAGTTATTCGATCATTATAGAACAAACTAGTTAGTAAGAGCAATAAAGTGTGATTAATAACACATCATAAGGAAGTGCACATCTGGAAAACCCCTGCCTGTAGCTCAACGTCCCATTTAGAGCCTCGGCTTTAGCTGACTTTACTCTAAGAGGATTGGTTTTCCTTTTGTTTTATTCTGCACTCTCTCTCTGTCTCTCTCTCTCTCTCTCTCTCTCTCTCACGGGGAAATGAAAAGAGAAAAACAGTGAGCGACTGTACATTCTGTTCTGAGACTGAATGACTCAGACACATACTGGTCGCAATCCTAAATAGGACAAGTCCAGAGCGCCTTTGGGTATCCACACGAGGTCTGGGTTTTAACCTTTAGGTTCTCTGCATCCATGCTGTGCAAGAACCAGACCCAAAACAGTTCCTTGACTGCAGTGGTTCCCAATCTTTCTTCCTTGGAGCCTCTTACAAATACCCAAATGAGATCACTGCAAATCTTTATTGGTCCAGACTTTTTGGACCTTTTCCCTTTTCCTTTTCAATACAGCTAAAAATCAAATATTAACTCAAAAGTCGTATTTTCCCACGGCTTTGATATTTAACATTGCAGTGAAAGTCGGGGGAACTACGCGAGAAAGATGCAGCGTTCGGAGCGGCCCATGATTTCCAGCACCACCGACACCAAACACGAGGGCCGCCGGGCACCGGACGCCGGGCGTAAATGTTCGTAACAGAGTGTGCGTTTCTAACTGCAGTTTGACTGTTTCAGCAGTAACGTGGGCAGCTTCCTGTACGTTCCACAGATTTCCCCTTACAGCCCCCAAAACTCATCCTCAAATCTATTTCTGTCGCTTCTTTGCACATCTGCCTTTGTAATTCACACTTAAAATAACATATGCAACAGTGATAGCGGGACAGGGGAAACCCCTTCCGACCCTAAAACGTCCTCTTCTGTAGGGTCTCATTAGGACGGTGTGTGTGTTGGGGGTTTAATAATGTACATTGTCAAAGCTGGAACAAAAACGAGGCTAAAATAAAAACAGGAGCAGACGGGTGGGAGGTGGGACTCACACGGGCACTTCATTAATGAGCAGGCAGTCGAGTGAAACGCAGGCTTTTCCCTCCGTGACTCTGACTCACTACGGGTTTTACACGTCAAGAGCTTTAAGAGACGACTGCGAGGGAAGTTCATTCAGGACTCGCGTCCAGCTCGCAAAAGAAAATAAATAACGCAGACGTTCTGTTATGTTAGTAACGGCAAGAGTTTTCTTTCGCTTCTTCCCACAGGCTTGGCCTCATACGCAGCCAGCGTACGGACATGAAAAGCAGAACAAACCGTTTAAAATGCTAAACAAAAGGGCCGGACGAGAGGCCGAGCCCTTCTGCAAGGAATCTGATATTAAAAAGTCTTGGCGGTTCGAATGCTTTCAGTTTTGGCTATGAGACAAAGGACTAAATATCTTTACCACTTACGGTCTCAGATTTCGGGCATTTCGGAGTGAGACTGGCTACGTTCAGCCCATCGATGATGACGTCAAACGCAGGCCTCTTATTCACAAAGCTCCTGAAACTCGCCAGTTCCTGCAAAAAAAACCAAAACAAAACAAAACAACACACCAGCTCTTATTTTATTACTGCAGTTAAACATCCCGTAACGTTTGTGGGGCTTAGAATCGGCACATTTAATCTTGACAGAACGTTCAGGAGCTCCGAACGTCCGCTGGGAGGATGCCCAGGATGAGGGAGGAACGGAAAGCAGCCGAAAAATCGCCAGCCTGTTCTTGTATTGTATTAAAGAACGAACCCATTCCAGCGCTGTGCTCTAAATATTTCGTGCATGAATATTTTATGATGATATATTTCGGTGTCATTTCGTGCAACGAGTTTTGGCTTTTGCACTAAAGGGCCTGGTGTGAGGGCGGGGCACGTCTGGCCTCGCTCCAGCTGGAATTTCCCAGCCGTGTTTGCATTGCACGGCCTGTCGATTGAGTTCCTGGAGGCGCTCCAGTGTCTCTTTCAAACCAAAACAAAGGAGGAAAAAAAAAAACGAGGAAGGACAACGTGACCCAAATAAAGCGTCGTTATGGAAGCGGAACGAGGCCGTGCGTGCGCTGCTATCGTCTGGGACATTCTGTAAAAGCTCGCTCTTATGCACAAAGGCTGGAACGTCCCGTTAACGTGCCCGTTTTCCTGATTCAGAGGAGAGGGACCCAATTCATTAATAATACTATAATAAAAATAATAATTATAAAGGAGAACGTACATAGTTTTAGGACTTTTTGCCCCCTCGTTGGAACCGTTTAACCGGGCCCTTTTTAACCCTCATCGAACCCCGATGCCATGACTACAGGCACACAGATCCCACCCTTATTTATCTGTATTATTTATTTGGATTTCGGTTTTCCCCTCCGTCCATAAGCCGCCTGTTTAAACCCGAACGGGTCCGTCTGCGCAGGCATTTCTTCTGCTTTTCACACCCAGGCTGCAGAAGCTGATCAGGTTACACACTTTAATGTGTGCATGTGCAGGAACAAGGAACTGTTTTTTAATTGTGTGCGCCCGTCTGTATTTTCCCCACCGTTCAACCGCAAGCGTTCCTGAACTCTGAATTCTGGCTGCACGGCTTCCACTTTCAGTTCAATCAAAACACTTTTTAATGACCACCATCCCTCCAGAAAAGTTCCCCAAATTCCTAAAGCACGCTAAAGTAGTTCGGGAGAAACCGCAAGGGGAGGAGGAACTCGCTGCTGGATGTGTGCACACGTTCTGTGTCTGTGTGTGTGTGTGTGTGTGTGTGTGTAAGGGGGGTTGACAGATATTTTTGGGGGAATTCCTCCAGTCTGGTTGGACGAAGCTCTTATTTAATTTGCAGATGTTCTGGGCTTTGGCATGAGCACAACTTTAAGACGAGATGCAAATTCTTCCCTTATGCAAAAAGACAAAACAAGATCCTCTGAGGCTGAAGTGATTAGATCAATTAGACGAGCGTGTTTAATGGTATCTAAACATTTCACGCATGTGCGTCTGAAATACGCATTTGAGCCTCTATTGATCAATTAATGAATGATGATCAATGTTAATGAAGCACTATAAATAAACGCCGGTGCATTCCTCCCCCGCCGTAAGAACACAAAGGTGCGCCCATGCACGGGCGCCGTCATGTGCGAGGGCTCGGTTTGTTGGTGCAGATGTCTGTACGAAGGTTGTTGACATGGCAACAATAGGGCCGAACGAGAACAGAAAGCGCGGGGATTCCCGTCCCGGGTGAAAAGGTCACGTGTTTTTTGCAAATGGCAGATCATTCACCACAACTGGAAAGGTAACGTCCAACGAATACACGGACAAAAGACGCGTGGGGTGGGGGTGGGGGTGGGGGTGGGGGTTTCAGAGTCGTTATGTAAGTGCAGGATGTTTGCCGTTTCCATCCAGAACTTCTATGGGAAGGGAGGCGCCGATTTTGTGCGTTACGAGCCCTTTTGATTCAAATCGAACGCAGGAAAGATGAACGAGGCCCTACAGGAGTCACCATAGCATGCAGGAGTAAATGAAAGGGACAGGGGAGAGCTGGGGCGTGTGCACACATCATATTCGAGAATATCCGGGTGATTTCGGCATAAAAATGTAAATGCTATTAATTCCTGATGCCGCATTCCCACACACACACACACACACACACACACACACACACACACGCGTGCATTGTTGTGGCCTGTCTGGATCTGATTAACACCTCGACAACACAAAAGAAGCTCCACATACTCTGTATTTAACCCTAACCCAGAGAAAACCCACACAGACACAGGGAGAACATGCAAACTCCACACAGGTACAGTCAGAGCCAGGTCAGGATCAAACCGGGGAACGTTAAGAGTTTAAAACTCAGAATAGAGTTTATAATATGTAAGGATTTATACCATTAGTAGTATTATTCAAAATACTTTATTACTATACGAAGAAAAAAACCCACACGTATTTACTCCAAAAATGATTAAACATGTATTTTTTTAGGTTTAGCTTAAGTATTTGATACTGAGAATGAATTTATTTAAAACCCACGAATGTTCATACATTTGAATCAGTATTTGTTGCTAAATATTGTAAAAGAAAAAGACTAAAAAAATGTGGTTCATTTTACGCATGGAGGTAATAGTACAACAACTTTTAAAATCTATTAAACTCTTATGCATTTTGCTTGCATATCTAATACTGAAAATAGTTCCTACATATAATAATGATAATAATAATAATAATAAAAGTTCAATTGTTATACAAGTCAGTATCGGTTCTTACAAATTATTAAAGATCCTCTTTTATGCAGATAGTTTGGACTATTACTCGACATTCTGAGCTGCACCAAGTTAAAAATAATTAAATAAAACTTAAAAATAAATATACCTTTAGTGCATATCTGATACTCAAAATATTCTGACAGGAACTCCAAATACCTGACAAACTTTTATACATTTAAATCAGTATATGTTGCTAAAAAATCACTAAAACAATCATTTTAAAAAAAATTAAATCGCTATATTTATTTTTTGCAATTATTATTAGAACATTTTCTCCCATGTCTTTAGCTCACATAGAGACTCAGAGGCTGTGCAAGCGCTGCAGTGTCCTGCTGTGGTTACAGCCACACACACACACACACACACACGCACACACACGCACACACACGCACACACACACACGCACACACACACACGCACACACACACACGCACACACACACACACACACACACACACACACACACACACACACACACACTCACACACAAGCACACACTCTGGAATGGATTCTGTTGATTTAAATCCAGACAACAGCATAACGCTGCGCTGTTGCCATGGTATTGGAGAAAGCAATTAGATTTCCATGTGGTTTGGGGCAACTTAAAAGCCACCATGCTCAACGAAATCCGTATATACAAAACCACATCAGACACTTTATTTGGAGAAAAAGAGCAGCTGCAAAAGTATAAAATGTAAGTAAGAAGTCCATTGTGCAACAACATTTCAAAACAAGTTTCAGTAGGTACCAGGCATCGATGGTCAGCAAAAAACAACAAATAAAACGTTGTGACAGTATAGAAAATGCAAATAAAAATATTTCATTTGAGAAAATATGAACCTAAAATATTATATGTATTGTCTGCTAATAAACATTCATTCCTGAATTTCAGGCTTGTAACACAATTAAAAAATGTGGGCATAGCAAAGCATTTACCACTTTGTAATTTTGCCATTACTGTGATGTTTTTCACAGTAAAGTATTGTATTGGCATTTGTGAATGTCAGTCTGTATTAAAGTGCTTGATAAAGGTTTGCCAAAATACCTTGCTCATGCCATTACCTCAGCTATTGATTTATGATGGTTCTTAATTGAAGGATCGGAGATCACAGATCTTCAGTTTAGGCTTAGCCTTTTACAGGCAAAAATTTATCCAGATTAGTTGAATGAATTTAATTATTATTTTTTTTTACATTGTAGAGGGAGAAATATGCAAATCCATTCCACTGCGGAACATTTTTTTAAAGCGTTTAAATAATTTTCCAACAAACTGGTTTGGATACTGATTTTGTATCAGATAATGATCAAATAATGATAACAGTCACTTGTTGGCATCACCTTTGGCAGGCTTGAAATGCAGGAATTATTTTTTATTAATAAATGAAATTAAATTGACCAGACAAAACATTAAATACTGTATATTTGGTCCATACTGTAAGTAAGTAAGACACACTTTTTTATTTGCATTTTCAGTTCAGTTCAATCCATCTTGCTTCCCACTGCAACTGATACACAAGCATACAAGAATAGGCAATGATATGCATGATGTTTCCCAACTTCAAAACACATCCAGTACTCTTTTAACCACTTGTTAAATATACCTGCAGTGGCATTATTCACAAGTAGCAACCACCTGTCATCTCTAAGTTAAAGAGATCATATTTAATTTAACAAAAACACAAAGAGCAGAAGATAGAATAGACATCCTGTGGCCTGTTTGAAAAGGTGAGTCTGCAGACTTATACCAAAGACTTACTCTGACTGGAGTGGTAAGCTCATTCCACCAATGTGGAGGGCAACAAATGGAGTGGAGGCCTGAAAAGCCAGGGCTTGAAATTTAAATTTAAGCCTGGCAGCAATTGGCGAAATTTTTTATTTCATCCTTGAATAACCTCAGTAAATGATTGACAAGAGAAATCTGGGGTAAGTATTGAACCAGATGGGCAGCAGCCTTCTGAATGCTATGTAATAGAACAATGGAACATTGAGGCAGACCAACAAGCAAAACATTGAAGTAGGCAAAACTAGAAAGAGCTCTGTGGTCAAAAAAGAATGTACTTTGTTTAATGTTGTGCAGAAGAAAGTTACACGATTTGATGTATGCGGTATGGTCAGAAAAGGTTGTCATCACTAGACTTTCCAAAATTATTTGAAATGTGAGCTATGTTGATTTAGACATCCAGTGCCAGGGAGTTCTCTGTTGGGAAAGCCCTGCCCGGCTTTAGATGGTGTTTTGCTATCAGGAAGTGATATCAGAAATCTTTGGTCAGATTCCTGTTTTGAAACTTCTACAGTGGGTGGAGAGCATGAAAAGTAAATTTGATTGTAATCTGCATAGCAGTAATATGAGAAGCCGTGGTATCTGAACCCACTGATGAAGACGAAAATCATTTTGAAAACAATTTCCACAAAGACGCAACAACACTAAAAATGCTGTATTATGTATATCAGGCCCATTGATGGCACTGTGACACTGCTACAGAATCACACAGTGACAAGCAGTCAGAAAAACCCTGGTTTTATTGCCAAAGCCATAATAAAGCCAGTATTTTCTGTAGTATGAATGCAGCACTAAACAGCAGCATGTTTGTTGTTGTTTGCAGAGTGAAGCACATGCGGATTGCAGAGTAAAGTGGAGCTATGCTGTCATTATTTCAGAAAAGATGCATATGGTACATAATCACGAAAACGCGTAACTGACATTTTGAAATCTTGCCACCCTTGTACCTGCTTTCAAAAATGAACATTTTCAGTCTCTTAAAACACTGGGTTCGTGTGGATGCAAAGCCTATACGATAAAATACTTTTGTGGGTACAGTTAACCCCATCTCGGTGTGGACAGGGCCTTAGTGTACAAGGAGAAAAGAGGTTGACCAAAGAATCATTCCTGGGAAAATCTAGTAACACTGAGTAATCCAATGAGGTGTTGAAAGTAAACTTCACTATGGTAGCTGGTAGGATTGATTTTGTAAGGATGAGGAGAAACACGCAAGTGACCCCTGTTCCAAAGTTAGCAAGACAAAGTGAATTACAGTATCAAATGCTGTAGACAGATCGAAAATGATTTCTCAAAAGGATATTTTCTTGAAAAATGTAAAACAGTCCAAGTACAGCATGTCCAAGGCTTAGGACAGAAATGGAAACCGGTCTGTAGTTGGATAATTGTTGGTAGTCATGTTAATTTATTCCAACCAGAAGCAGAACAAAGTTGAAGTTGTGTAAAACATACATTTTCTCTGTGGGGACTGGACATGAGAACATGAGGAAGACTCAAACAGAAAGATCCACTGTGCCATCTCCTCTTTCACTACTGCACTTGATTAATCTTTCTCTGATTTACGGAATCTCTTCTTTCCTCCATCTCCACTCTCTGTTTCTCTGTGAATGTTATTTCGTGTTGGTCTTAGAAGAACTTTCTTTTTAAAACGTTCCTTTTTATGCCCAATATATCATTTTCATTGTATACACTCATATAATTTCACTCTCATACTTTCATTCTACACACACACACACACACACACACACACACACACACACACACACACACACACACACACACACACACACACACACACACGTCTGCTATTGCCACCTCATCTTGCTAGGCAGTGCAGGAATTAGGAGAGTGTACTGCTGCTCACCTTTGAAGTGCTAATGTCCTCTCACTGGTTGCTCTTTGTTGCTTTCCTTCATATTCATTCTTTCCAGGTAAACATTTTAAGCCTTTCTAATCTCACCAAAATATTATTTTCATTAAGCTAACAAACATGTTTACACAGTTTTCTATATTTTGAAATTGCTCACTGTTTTAGAACAGTTTGATTGTCTGACGGTTTTTAAAGGCACTTTCAGCATCAGTGGCCATGAAGGTGGCACACACAAGGTTACATCTATACACAAAGTCATCTCAAGTCTAGTCATATATATACACACACTGAAGTCCATACCAACTAACCTAACACGCATGTCATTGGAAGGAAACTGAATTATCCAGAGTAAACCCACTCACAGGGACATGGGGAGGACATTCAGACTTGACACAAAAAGGTCCCTGATCACTCCAGCTGGGACTGAACCCTTGGGATTTTTTGCTGTGAGGGGCAGTGCAACCCACCGAGCCAACGTATCACACCCATGTCCATTGGAGCCATGTGCTTAGTACAGGGACTAATAAAAGCCAACAGAGAGAGCACATATGGTCTGAATAACGGATCATACCAGAAGGATATTCGGATGTGGGTAATCAAGATTCCATACCCTAGACCTGTAGTCACTGAGACTGCAAAAGTGTACATCCAAACTCTTCTGATCATTAACTCTCTCGGGCAGCCCTTTAACCTCTGCAGCAATGCTGGCAGCACTCCTATGTCTATTTTCAAAAAGCCTACCACTGAATATGAAGTGGGAATGCTTCTCACCCAGGGGAGTGGGTTTTCTCATTCTGAAAACTGCCAAAAAAATTCCACCTCTGCCAAGCTGCCACAGTTGGGTCCTTACGCAAGGCCCTTAACCCACCATTGTTTGAAATGTAAGACTGTATCAGTTGTAAGTCGCTCTGGATAAGAGCATCTGTGTAATCATTTTTAAGATTAAATGTTTGTAAAGAACCCAATCTATGATGAACTGCTGTTCATTATTTAGAAATCAACCAGCTATATTTCCCAACCAAATGCACTGGGATAATGCATTACAAAGTAATCCATATTTAGCGCTTATGAATTAAAGCAGATATGAATGATTAAGTGAAAGAGTAATTAATCAGTAATTAACTGAGATTGCCCTCTTGTGGGATGGAAGGGTTATTGCATGCATTCATGTTCCTTCTGTTTCCTTGGATTCATTATACTCATTTTTTTATTCCTACAGATTTGAAATTATGCATTTAAAAATACCTTTATCTCTCTGTGTATATGTGGATTTGTCAAATGTGCCAGAAACACTAATAAATATGTTTTTGCATTTAAGAAAGGGCAATGAGAAGGTACAAGGTGTATGTGTTTTTGTTATTTGTTATGCATATTTACAAAATTAAATGAAGTACCCAGATAGAAATGTCAGATTGCAGAAAACTTGGTTTCAGTTATGTAGCAAGCAGATGTGTAAATGGTTACAGCGTGGTCTGTTTAGACACTAGGTCTTGCCACAAAATAGTCCAAAGTACTTTCCCTGCTGCCCTATAAAAGGTTCTCAGAGGCTACTTTTGGGACATGTACCTCTTGGTGAGAGATCATTGACTGCTAGCTATGATGCACACTGAGACATTTTGCCAAAGTGGACAGACTTTGAGAGTGGGCACATAATTGAACTAAAAAAAGCAGAGTGGTTGTTTTAACAAATTGCCTGCCATCTAGGCCATTTTTGACCTAGCTGCTAGGAGGTGTTATGACCAGTGGTTCTGTGAATGGTTGCACAGCCCACCAGAAGTGACGATAGTCTGAGCTACCAGCAATCATTTTTTATGGTCTACCAGCCAGACCTAGGTAGCAACTTCAATACATATTTAAGGGTGCTTAGCCGACTGTTTAGCTGATTGTTTGTAATTGTGTCATGAGTGAGAAGCCTGGACTGATATGGACTGGACTCATATTGTATTTAGTGACGAATCTATCCTGTGACCACATGTTGCTTTTCAAGACAGGACTTCCAGCTGGTATTTTTCAGCAGGGTAATGCTTGCCCAAGCACAGCAAGGGTTTCACAAGAATGTATCCACCAGATTGCAACACTTCCTTGGCCAGCCCAGTCACTAGATTTGTCACCAATTAAGACTTTATTGCACCAACTGGCATGCCAGGTTTGGAGTGTGGAAGACATAATGTCTAATCAGGCCACACCTATTTAATGTATGCCCCTGATTTTTTTATGCAAGGGCATCTCTTTTTCAACTGTGTCTAAACAGGTTAATGAATCTGTATATGAAACTAAGCAGTGCAATAGCCTGCATGTTGCATTGCATTATGAATATAAAGATTTGGAGAAAAAACTCCTCTGGACAAAAGTTCCTATTCTCCGTAAATCAATATAGATGACAAACTCCATCCACATCCGCTATGAGAACTGTGCCACTGCAGGGAGTGGCAGGGTGGGGAAGGAGGAAGAAAGAGAAATGACTGTTTACATTGGGCAAAGTTCTGAATAGGACCTGTCAGTCATATTATAACTAAATTATACACTGGCTGAGTATGAAAGAGAAGAGTAAGTGAAAGAGTGAAGAACGTGGGGGAGCTACCAAATGGCACAAAAAAGGCAAGGCTCTGAACCATACATCCCTCGCCAAATATCAATCTAATAATTATAGGGTCAGTCACCACAGCATCAAGGGTCAGTTATCACATGGACCCCTGTGTCCAACCAGCAGATTTGCCTCAAAGGACCCGACATACTTATGCCAGACTGCTACTGAACACATGCAGCAGGCTGCAGGATGATCAAAGCATGAACAAATCAGATTCCTGACTAAAGCCACAACGTGTTACAACTTAGGGACAAGAGGAATAATAAATAGAATAAATGAGTGTGTGCAAGTGTGTGATTCTTAATTCATAGCATCAAATTTAATGAATTATACATTCTGAACTGTTATTTCTTACGGACATATTTCACATTCTAAAAACATGAACTCAGTATCCTTCAAGGCCAAGGGCATACACTGACTGTTCATTTTTTAACAATACCTCCCTTTTTTACACTCATTGTATATTTTATCAGTTCCATTTACCATACAGATGCAACCTATAGTTCTACATTTACAGACTGTAGTCCATCTGCTTCGTCTCATTTACTGTTCTGTACTGGTTTGCACCCCCATAGAACCACCACAGATCAGGTATTATCTGTGACATTGACGTGTTGGTGGTGGTGTGTAAGTGTGTGTTGTACTGATATCTTTGAATCAGACACAGCAGTGCTGCAGGAGTTTAAAAAACTGTGTGTGTGTGTGTCTCTTAGACACATATAGCGTATTGCTCCTACTTGTAGATGTAAAATCAAATAAAATCTGTTGTAGTCCTTATTCAGTGTTCATCAGTGGCGACTGGACATGTTTGGTAGGTAAATGTTTAAACCGAGGTGTTTAAAATCTTCAGCAGTGCTACTGTGCATGATCCACTCACATCAGCTCAACACACAATAAACACACCACTACCACATCAGTGTCACTACAGAATAATCGACCACCCAAATAGTTCCTGATCTGTGGTGGCTCCGGTACTTATTCCAGCCATCAAACGTCCCACTGAGGACTCCCTGGAATGACTCCAATCTGTATTGGACGAAATATTTGCCGATATGCATATATTTTACATTATTTTAACTGTTCATTTTGACTGTTATTATTGACTAAATTCTACTACATACATAACAATTTCAGTTAACATCTAGACCACTCAAGGAGGATAGGTATGTTTTTGAGCCTTAGTCCAACCAAGGTTTTTTCCTTACAAATTTTAAGGAGTTTTTTCCTTTCCACTGTCACAATAGGCTAGCTCAGTTTCGAATTGACCTTTTAAGAATATGTAATCTTAATGTTGTAACATAATGTTGTAAAACTGCAGAGACAATGCTCCATTGTAGAAGAAAATGCCATATAAATCATTAATATGACTTTGTCTGACCATTAGAGAACAGAGTAAAGTGGGTCAACAAAGAATACTGAGACACAAATGGACTGCAGTCTGTAATTAGAGCATAATCCTTGGGCATAGGATTGGTAGATGTATTGTAAAGTCTTTAAGTCAAATCGTTAGGAGCAAAATTTAACAGCTGAATGGCAATTCACTGTCTGACTGGCACAGTACGACCTCCATCAGTGTAACACCGTCCTAGCTGCCTAGAAACAAGTGTAGGGTAATGTAGTGTATGGCAAAAGCGAAAACTGAGGCACAAGCAAGCGCTGAGGCTTACTGAGATTTAAACAAGAGCACAACAAGAGTCATGTGCCAAATCTATCTCATTACGTTGATGATACAATGATGAAGTAGCTGTATGAGTAACCATCAAGCTCTGCAAATGAGGCAAAGCCTATGCACGATAGAAACGGAGGTGCACAGGCACACACACTTAGAACATGAAAGGCAATAGAGGAATGGAAGAAAAAAGATATAGGAAATGGAATGTCTCAATGTGTAAAACAGGCTATTTAAGGCCAAACACTAACTGCTTCTGTATGAAGAAGTAAGTGGTAAGTGGAACTGATAAAATTGACAATGAGTATAGAAACATGGAGGTTTACCTAATAAAATGGTTTGTGGATATACTTTCTTGGCCCTTTGTACTGAAGAAAAAATGTCTTCCTTAGAACATCAGTTACAGTGAATTTAAATCCCTGGATACGTGATATAAAAATACAATTGCAGAATATTATGTTTGTATAACATAACAGGAACAACCCTAGATGGGGTGCCAATGCACACACACTAAGTCTCTGTCTTTGGACTGTGGGAGGAAACTGGTATACCCGGAGTAAGCCCACGCAGAAATGGGGAGGACATGCAGACTACACACAGAAAGGACCCAGTCCGCCCTGGGACTGAGCCCAGGACCAACAACATACATATCAATGTATTCTATGCCTGCCAAATACAAACAGGGAATGATAATTACCCAAATGTGCTATCAGTTCTGAGAACAGAAAACATAACTCCCAAGGCACACCAGAGCTACCTGATTATCCAGCTCTTATCTATTTCTTACTTCCTTTATATCAGACAAGTGTACACTCCTTTCACTTACTATCAGGATGGAGAAGAAAAGAAAGGGAGACAGAGTGTGGTTCCCACAGATGGAAAGCGTAAAGGCTGATATGAAGGAGAAGGTTAGAGGATGTGAGGAAGATCCTAATTTAATGGGTTTAAAAAAAAAACCAAATGGTGCGATACAATGACTTTGTGTGCGCTCAGATGAGCCACAGTTTTTCAGAAGTTCCATGTTTCAAATCCTAAATTAGTACATTTGAGCCTTTTCACCTCCTGCTTTCCTATGGCCTCCATAACGTATTCAGCACAGAGTGTTAGGGTTCCTAGGGTTCCTGAGGCGGCTTATCTCCCAATGAGATGCGCCACAGCTTGGGCTACGCCACCCGGCTGCACGCCTTAAAATAAGACGCAACCCCGCATGGCTTTCTTGCACTGCATGCTTGCTCGAGCTCACACTCGCCCTCTGGCGTTTCGGCGCCTTCTCGCGCTCACGCCCACCCTCTGGCATCCTGGAGTCCCTCCGTGCCTTGCGATTTGGGAAATGTCCCAAATTGGCGCCTTATCGTGCTCACCGCACGTCTGCCGTTGTGCTACAACGGCTTTCGCAATTCATTCGCGCGTTGCTCCCACCTGGGATGCAACAGAGCTGCGCACCTTTTTCACCTTTTAGTTTGCTTCTATATTACTTTGCCATTATTATTATTCTCCCGCATACTTGGGTCCTACCATATATCTTAACAAGAGGGGTAACTGTCAGGCCACCCTGGCCACTAATCAACTGGTGCTTTGGGTTGAAGCATATGTTTTGATAAACTGATGAATACAGTTGTTGTAAAGAAAATAAAAGTAATTCAGTTTCTACATTTATTTTACTGTGAAGTCAGAAACAAGACATACTGTGTGTCTCTGCCCACTTTGTGCCAACAATAAACTGTATAGTACTGTATTAATGAGACACTCTATTTAGGACTAATATGTAGTTTGGCATTCCTATAGCAATTACTGGTAGTGCTGGTTGTTTCCTGTGGCTAAATCACAGATAACACTGTCAATGATTGTAGACACAAGAATGTGATCATGTTATGCTTGATAGCAGAGAAAAATATTTTATTAATTTATATTAAAGATTTAATATCTGATTACTCATGCATACTTGTTAACAAAACTGTTTTCTGTCTGTTTTATCTTCATTATGTTCCTGAACTACCCGTTTCTGTTTCATCACCCTGCTCCATCTCCTGTTTCATGCCTCGGTCTTCATGGTTTTGCTTTAGTTTTCTCAGTTGCTTAGTCCTGGGATGATATGTTATGTATGTTTTTTCAGTTTTGGATTTTGTTGTTTTTCCACTGTATTTTGTTCACAACTTTTGTGTTTGTTTTCTTTTTGCTCACTGAATACCTTATTATTTACTCTACATCCATCTCCAACTTTTTGCCAAGCATTGCAGAATAATTCACCGTAATACCGATGGCAGAAGCCACATACGCACTACCTGCTTTCGCCGCATTGTTGGTTACTGGGTTGCCAGCAGTAGCCACCAGCAGCAAGGTCAGGAATGCGCCTAACTTCAGATCTGACCTTACCAAGGCCTCTCTGTGGTCCATCCACCCTTAGGTCCCAAAATGTTTTTCCATGGCCCTAGCGGGGAGATACCACTGTACACTGTCATGGCTTCCTGTGGGAGTGATTTCAATACAATGCACACTTCCCAGATTTCAGTGATTCAAATCCCATTGTACTTATCAACTCCCTGCTCTTCAGTCCCCTCACATCACCTGAAATGTTATGATCCAGACTGTCAAGGGGGAAAACATGTATTTTTCATCACTTTCTGGAATCTTTTCATGTTTGCTTTGATGGTCCAAGCAGCAGAAAGCTCCCAGTCCCAAGCCCAGCCACCATGTGAATGCAGTGTCTCCAACAGTTTTTGTTTCAATCTAAGCCCTAGTCTCAGCTACAGCTTTAATCATACTGCCAGTTTCAGCTCCTGTCACACTGCCAGTCTCAGCTTCATCCATGGCACCAGTTTTAGCTCAAGTTACCTTACGAGTCTCAGTTCCAGTTGGCACTAGCTCCAGTGCCAGTCACACAGCTAGCTCCAGTTTCAGTTCCAATTGGAGTCACAGTGCCTGTCCCAGTCTCAATTCCAGCCAGGGATGGATTAATCCTAACATTATGCATCTTATATCCTAGAATCAGGCCATAGAATGAGGATTGGGACTCATCTGTAAATCACAGCAAGCCCTGTGGTCCCAATGTATAATAATGGAGAACACCACCCCAGTCTGCTAGTCCAGTGGCGCTGCACCAGCCTTTCATGTCACATTGAAGAGGTACATATTTGAAACCATATTTTACTAGGTGCCCCTTCCCCACACTCTTCCCACACTTTGGCTTTCACCTTTAAAACTGGTTTTGGCTTCAGTTTTTCTGCCCTTCCAGTACCCTTCAGGGAAATAAAGAAAGGACTCTTTGAGCATAACCCTGAAGGGCTTTCTTTAACTTTATAATTCATCCCACCCCTCATTTCCAAGACTGATTCTCCAAG
This sequence comes from Parotocinclus haroldoi, assembly GCA_034779995.1. Lineage (NCBI taxonomy): Eukaryota > Metazoa > Chordata > Actinopteri > Siluriformes > Loricariidae > Parotocinclus > Parotocinclus haroldoi. Next base: position 18,920 of record JAUZST010039508.1, read on the forward strand.
AAATTCAAGCGCATTCTGATGTGTTCCCTTTACTCTTTGCTCATTCCCCATGCAACTGAACATGCAACCTATGGATGAACATCAAATCACGGTTAGAATTTTGAGCCTGTGAAGTAGTTATTGAAATCAAATGGTGATACTTACAGTATCTGTAGTAGCATCTGAAGAGGAAGACAGTCTAATTTTAATCTAACCAGAGAAGCAACATGGGACAGGCAGGAAATGAGCTTAGGCACATGATATTCATAGCAGTATAACACAGCTCCCAAAGGGACACTCTCACCTGAAAATACCTGCCTTCTTTTCTTTCTATAGGCCTGCTTGTCATTTAATGTGACAGAGAAAAGGATTACTCCTTCAATGAACCTGTTGAAAACAGAAATAATGGATGATTTTATAAAGGCAGGAAAGCCTCATTAGTATTCTAAACTAAAAATGTCCTTTCATCTCTCCAAAGAGTTTACTAATATGAATGGAGACAAACAGGACATGACAATGGAGCTAAATAAAAATAAAACTTGAAAAAGAAAATAAAAAGGAACAATGAAACAAAGAGTATTAACAGAGAAAATGGGGGCAGGAGAGGGATAGACACAGAAACCAGCACACAAAGAATCTTGTTAACTGTGTACTGTCCGATACAGACTGAGCTAGTTAATAGCGCAGTAAAAGACACTGAGTGTTAATTGTTAAGTGTTAAAGCAGCTACATGAATTCTGACTTTGACTCTCATCTCATTAACTTAACAGAACATGTGAATGATTTAATGGTGCATACAGATACTGGGTCTGTCTGTTATTGATGTCTACAAATTAAGTTAAAAATAATTCGTAATTTACCCTTTTCTTTTTATTAACACAGACATAATCTATCTGCACCTGGACACTTGAAAATCACAACCACGCTGAAAAGTGTGTTGCACATCTCATTGTAAAGCCTTGGGTTTTAACAAGTTGGCTAGTTCTTTGATCTTATAAAGCTATCTATCAGAAAAGCTTTCCAGTAGAATCTGTAATGTGGCAGATGGTTTATTTCAATTTTGTCACAAAAACATTGGTAGTGTTAGGCAAAAATATTGTGATAATGCCTGTTCCAGAGATGGTATCCCAATTCATAGCTAAGAAAGTCAGTGTGACTGAGTTCAAAGTACTACACAGATCAACCCATTACATCCCAGTTTGGGTGCACTGCCATGCAGAAATAAGAAAGCGTCTACCTTGAACCATTAAAACATTCTGGCACTATGTCATTTTCTGTTTACCTGCCAAACCCAAAATAGCTAATCAGGTTATCAGATGAAGTACAGTTCCACTGCTTCCACACAGTCATTTGGTATTGCATATGGTAATCCTAGCTTTATATAAGGCTACTTGGTTGTTGAAATATTCAGTGAAGCTTACAATAAACATAAAAATAGTTGGTAATTAGGTAAATTCACTCCTTTCTTGTGTGCTTGTGTGATATCATATTCTGAACTTCTTGTTATTATTTTGCAATAACGGTACTTACACCTGACAGTGGAAGCTATAGTAGAGCAAAAGTGATATTACTTATCACTTACCAAAATATACCATTCACTACTAACATTTGTCCATAGAGATACCATGGCTTGGTGTACCTGTTTCCTTAAAGCTCCAGAGACACGTGTTTTGAATTCTGGCTCACCTGCTTCCTGTGTGACGTTTGTAAGCTGTTCTCATGTTTGTGTAGGATTCCTCAGGTATTCCAAAGACATGCATTAACTAATATATCTAGAAATGTGTCCCAGTATGAATGTATGCTTGTATGCGTGGTCTGTCAATGGTTGGTCCTTGAGTTGCACTGCATTCCCATTTACCAGGACCAGGCCCCACAAAACTTTATTTGACTACAATTCTGGGATAATTGAAAAAGTGAGAGAATGGGAAGATTATTTAATACACAGGTTTATGCACAGGTGATTGGGTACGGCTAAAATACTATGAATTAGATTCTACTGAGATCTTAGGATCTACATGCTTTTGACCAGTAGCAGAAAATAATCACTTATTATTTCTACACTGCTCACAAAAATAAGGGGATATATCGAAATATGAAGAGGATCCCACAATAACTGCTGTACAATCTGATCCTTTCCATGCCCCATCACTGTCAGTGTGTTTTAGCAGTCTTGGGTGATCATACACCCTACTGAACAGTCCATGCGTGGTACTCACATCCAGTTTAACATTCTTCTGTTCACCCCCATAAATATATCACTTACTACTCAATCACGAGTAGTTGCTTTGACTTTTCATTTGCCTCTCTGATTAACTTCTTAATTACATAACATAAAATCCTTATTTTTATTGCTTCATAGGAAATATTCCCTAATTTATGTGAGCAGTGTATATGAACAGTCTGGTAGTTGTCCAAGATGAAAGTTTATGAGAATGTCCCACAGACCTTTTATGGTGTAAGTCACACATACGATACCTGTAGCCTCATGTTTACTGGAGTCCAGACGGAATGGGGAGGTTGAACATAGAATGGCTGTATGGTGCCAGCCATGGAATCAGTCCTGCTGTGTGGTATGTGAGTAACATCTGGTGCAATGACTGGACACTGTTACAAGAAGGGACACCAATCATAGGTTGTATTTTGTTGGGTGCCAACCCATAACTGTTGCATGGTAACTGATAGGGCAATCCCTTGCCATCAGTTATAGTACTTGGTGAAGAATGAGCATGCGATGAGTGCTCATCTGACACATTTCTAGTGAATAAGTTGATGTCCTCATCAGGGAGTATTTCAGCAGATGCAGTCTCAGCAGACTCCCTAGGTCCCTCTTCTTCAGATAATGATGCCGGTGGCGCAACACAATCTGGTTCTTCATCTTTCGCTTTCTCTGGTAGATGTCTGTAATCAAGCTCAGCCTCTAGTTTGTCAGATGTCTCATCAACTTTTTCTGGTACTTAGGGCCCTGAAAGGGTTTATAGTGAAGCCTGTACTCATCTTCACTGTGCTCATAAGATTCCTCAGATGTCTCTTTTTTCACTTTGCCTCATCATTCCTGGTTAATTCTGGTGGTGTCTCAACAGATAAATAATCAAAACTCGTAAAATTTTTGTGCAGTGTTCTGTGGTGTACTTTTCCATTATCTGGTCTCACTTCATAAACTGGCATATGAGGCCCTGTTTGTCTCACTACTTTATGAACTGTGTCCTCCCAATAATTCCACAGTTTTGTTACGGGATGTGTTAGGACATAAGTATGCGGGACCAAGGAATCCCTCGGCGTATAATAATAATAATGGGGAAATAATATATAACCAAACTGAAAAGGGGAAAAAAAGGAGCGAAAGGCTCTCTAACATGAAAACTAAAAAGGTTAAAAGGTGCATCCCAGGTGGGAGCAACGCACGAATAAATTGCGGTGAGCACCAGGGGGCTGCCCTTTATGGCCGGATATGGGGTTCGGCGGCAATAGCGACCCTATAGTGGCCAGGGTCCGGAGGCGACCCCTCTGGTCACGGACCCAGGATGCGAGCTTCACGAGCCGTATATTTTCAACGCGCAGCCGGGTGGCGGCTCTAGCTGGGGCGTGTCTCAAACCTAGAGGGCAGCCGACTAGAGCGAGGCTAAATAGTGGCCGAGGACGGAGAGGGCGCGGGCTCAGACGTGCAAGGAACGCACGTATAAGCTGAGCCAGAGTCCACCTGAGAGTGGAATGAAAACCCCTAAAAGTGTCCCTCAAATGCTAAATACCTCAGGGGTTGCCGCCGTACCCGTCCGTTGGCACTAAACGTCCCAGGGCGTTACCAACTAGCCAACAAACTAAGCGGGCAAATGCCCAGTGTGTGCAAGGCGTGACTGAGCGCGTGCGCACCAGTGGCCGGGTTTACGGTGGAGTGAAACAGCCTGGCAAGGAACACTTTTAGAACTCCTGCTTAGTAGAGGGAGGCTCAGGTGTTCGTCATCAGGTCGTTAACTAGACACTGGTTATAAGCCGCCTCACCGATTACTCTGTAACGGCAATCAGCAAGGCAGCACTGCAAGGGAAAAGGTAGGTACCTTAAAAAGTTTACCTGGTCCTTCTCTGGGTGTCAAGTTTCTGATCAAGATGCACTCACCAGGTTGTAGGTTTGGACGCCTTTTACTTCTTCCAGTTGCCTTTTGAGCATTTTGATTGGCAATGGCGTATTCCTTCATTCCTTGTCTCCATTTTGCCATGTAACCTGACAGAACACTGGACCTTGACTCTGTGTACAGCCCAAAATATATGTCAACTGGCTATCTGGGTGATCTCTCATGCAAAATAAAGTGGAGACTATTCGGTCACTTTACAACATGTACAGTTATAGACATAGACCATTTTATGCAGGAATTGATTTTGGTTTCTCATTCAGGGTCTTCATCATTTGTCGAACAATGTGTGGTTAATTCGTTACACTTGATCATTCTCCATCGGGTGCACATAACACAAGCTTATATAATTTATCAATAATGAGTAAGCCCTTGCCAACCATCACTTGATTTCTTCCATGAAGGTGGGTTTAATCGGCTTTTTCTTCCTTACCCATACACTGTGCCATGGTGCCCAAATATTACAGCCGTTTTGGGTTCATTTGGGTTCATTCAAGTAGTCTAGTATGAAATGTATGTAACAGACCTTATGAACGTATGAGTCACGCTGGGCTGAGAGGCTATGAAAACTTACATGTTAACATAACTTACATATTTACATAACTTACATATTTTATTTGTGCGTTCATATCTCAGATTCATGAAAATATTATCAATATCAAAAATTGTAATTCTATACACACAAAATATTTCTACAGCAACAAAAAAGTGAATAAGTGAATACATAGATATGTTTTTGTTACACAAAGTGTGATGTACAACTGCAAGCTGTGAAAAGATTTGTGAACATCATTTCATAAACTCACAATATTTTTTACCCTAAATTGACTCCATAATGGACACCTTAGTCTGATGAACTGTAGGTGCTGTATTAAGTGTTGGTATAAAGCCTTTTCATACATCAACAATGTGATTTTTTTGTACTGAGAATAGTATCCCAGTAGTGTGAGAATGTCTGCGAGGGAGTGAGAACAGAGTGATTGTGTGTGTATGTGTGTATGTGTGTGTGTGTGTGTGTGTGTGTGTGTGTGTGTGTGTGTGTGTGTGTGTGTGTGTGTGTGGAGGCAGGCCTTTATGCTCAGGCACTAAATGGGAAGAGGCCTTTTCTGTACACAAACACCCCCAGTGGAGTAAATGACTATTTGGGAGGGGTGAAAAGGAGTGCAGAGGAGAAGAGGGGGCTATAGCTGTTCACTCAAGCATTCCTTATGAAATCATCAACTAAATCCTCACTCCAATGCAACTGTTGTGCATGAAGTCATCATCTCCTTAACTCCGTTCTAGTGATTCTGAAATAATTAAAGTTATAAAGTTTAGGAGATTAGGAGGCCTATGTATGCTGCCGTGTCTGTATGTGTGTGTGTGTCTGTGTGTGTGTGTGTCTGTGTGTGTGTGTGTTGTCAAGTTCAATTTTCATGGTGGAACCCAGATATCCTCATAAGCACCTTTGTCAAAAGTGCAAAAAGATAAAAAAATATTTACTTTATTTTGCTGACACCATGATGGGACTATAGTGTATGTTTAGAGTTTATTGACCACAGTAATGTCAAGTCAATGTGAAGACCTCACAATAATAGAAAGTGTGTATGTGTTCATGCATGACTGCTTTTGAGAATCTACGTCTTTATGAGTTCATTTTGCATCTGACAGTCTTTAACAAACTGTACTGTTTGTGAGAAACAGAAAGGTACAGAAAATATCTAGCTGGCTGCTTAAGTAGTTCAGAGTTAGTTTGTGGTGTGTGTAGTAATAGTTTGTGTTGTTTGGGGGGCTAAGGGTTCAGGACTGCCTGCTTTGCATGAGAAAACCCAGATTACCCCAAATATTTTTATGTGCTGATAGATTCTCCTGCTTTCACCTCTAAAAGATTCCTATTCCAATATCTTGTTTATCTAGTCTCTTTCAGTGCTTTATATAAATAAAATATACTGACCTCTTGTTTCAAAAGCTCTCGTTGCATAGTACATAGTTAGCAAAGTAAATACTGAATGTGACCTTTACTCCATGACACCTCACATTCATAGCACTGCAGATTATAAGCATATTAAGGTAGTTTTTATTTGTTATATTAATTTCAGGTTTGTTTTTTGGTTGTTGTTTTTTTCTCCTTGGATTTCAAGCCATTTTATTACTTTTGCATATGTATTACTTTCAGACTTAAATGTTATGCAGGTTTACATATTTCAGTTTAAGAATGTTTTTTGTTGTTTTTTTTTTTGAATTAGTTAAACATGCCTTATATCTCATACCCACTCATTCTATTTATGGTTGTGTTTGTTGTGTGGATAAAGCACATGGAGGATAGACTGGTAGCTGTGGCGGAAGCAAACATCTGCAATGAAGTTCATCAGCTTCATTACTTGCAGAAATTGATTACATTTTATTCACTCCAGCTATCTATTCTGTCTCTATATAGAGATTTACGTCAATGCCTTCAACATTTAGAATTTGTACATATTCACTAGTCATTCACTGAACATGAAAATTACACAAGAAGCGTTGTAAAAGTGTTATGTCGGCAGTTCTTAAGTAAACATTACCAGGAATGAGGCAAACAATAATCAGGTTGTTATTGCCATGACAACTTCATACTAGAGATTATAAATATGTGCATATGTTGCTGACAGTGTTTATACAACACCCAGAAATTGAATTAACTCAATTTACATTTAAGGCATTTAGCAGACACTCTTATCCAGAGCGTATTACAGATTTACAATCCAAGCAATTGTGGGTTAAGGGTCTTGCTCAAGGACGCATTTGTGGCACAGGTGGGATTTGAACCCTGGACCTTCCAGTAGACCAGGGAGTCCAGTTTCTTAACCACTAGGCTACAACAGTCCCATTCACATAAGTGAGGTAGGCAATGATGTAAGCAGTTACACCAAAAATGTCAAACTAGTTACATTCCCACACTTAACGTACAATAATACAGAAAATAATCAGAATGAGAGGTTATTTATTTGACTTTGGATGTGGCATGGTCATTTGTGCTAGAGAGGTTGGTCTTCAGTATCTTTAGGTTTTCTGAGTAGTTTAGAAATTACTGATCTACTGACTTTCATGATGTCAGAGGTGAGAGGAGGAATGGACTCCATTCTCCAGTCAACTAGGCTACAATTCAGGTCAAATCAGATTTATTTATTTTTTTATTTATTTAATTTATTTATTATTATTTATTTATTTTAATATAACACTTTTTATAATGGAGATTTGCCTCAAAGCAGCTTTATATCATTAACATTACAATTCTATATGGACTAAGCAGAACTGAACAACAGAAGATTGAAAAACAATGATCCCTGGTCTAATGAATATTGATATCTTCCTCAATATATTGGAATGGTAGGAACAGAATTAGGCACAAACAAGATGAAACCATAGATTTGCTCTACCTTACATCTGTGGTTCAGGTTGTTGGTGGTGTAATGTGTGTGGGATATTTTCTTTGCACACTTTAATACATAATACAAAAATCATATAATACAATTATATTGTGGTATAATGAAAGCTATTCACAGACACACAAGTAACACAAGTACAAAAACATCAGATCAAACATCATATCCCTGTGTCACCTAACATGCACCAGAATGACTCATAAGTAGCTAAATCACGTTAAATGCAAATTTAATAGCGTGTTCTTGCAACCTCAAGCATACCTTAGCATACAGAGGTAGAATCTCCCCCTGACCACAAGGGGGAACTAGAGACCCATCGCCCCCATCTCCACAGCAACACCCCAGGAATGTTCAGCATCAATGCTTATTTTTTGTGTTCCATCTCATGGGCACTACAAAACTGGGTCTTCTGTCTGAATTTGTGTAGATGTGCTGTACTTTTTACATGTCCATGCGTTTGTAAAGAGACCTTGTGTGTGTGTGTGTGTGTGGGGGGGGGGATGCAGTGTTCCCATAACAACAGGAATATCTAAACTGTATTACCTTGTGATGACATTTCACTGGTTCCTGCAGTTCTGATTATTTATTCATTTATTCATTCATTCATGTTTAAATTGTGAAACTTTTGAAAAACTGAAAGCAACAAATCATTTGCATTATGTTACTGAGGTTAAGGTAAT
>JAUZST010039519.1:0-27103 GCA_034779995.1 Parotocinclus haroldoi
GGCTTGTGCATATGTAAATGTCGTCTATAATCTGTTTATATATATTTATCCCTTTTTGCTGCCTTTAAGTCACATATGAAGGAGCTAGAGCACCGCACGAGAACCCAATGACGGCACGACTTCTGACGATTCATTACTATTCATGAGATTGGCACAGTGTTTCGCTTCATGCCACGTTCTGTTTACCCACCTGATTTGTTCTCAGAGCCAAAGAGTAATCATGTTTTAGTAAGGTATCGCTGCCTTTCAGCTGTGCAAATGAGTAGCTGCTGCAACAGTTTTGCCTGTTTACGCAGCATTTTTTATCTCTGTGTTTCTCATCTTGTCAGCATGTCGTTGTTTGTGCTTAAAGGTAAAATTGGATCTGGTAAAAATTGTAGCCTTTTCATTCTTCACACTATGCATATAAATATATCTGAAACATGCAACAGGAATGAGAAGATATTTCATGTGTAAGGGCAACATTGATCAAGCAGTTCTCGAGCAGGACACCAACTTTGTCCAACTCCTTTTGCGGTTCAAACCATGATATAACAATGAGTGAGCCATTCCATGAGTCAGCAAGAAAAGAGATGGGTATTTGCTGTTAATACCAATATTGAGCAATGAGTGCCACCAGTTTGGTCTGTAATAGCATCTCACTGTGGCCGCCTTGCAGTTCCAGTCTTCCATGTGTCCATGTGGGTTTACTCTGTTTCCTCTCACATTCCAAAGACATACATTAGCTTAGCGGTTTACCCTAAATCGGCCCAGTGAGTGTGTATGACTATTTTTGACTTAACCTTGTGCCTGTCGCGAATAGCCTTTGGTGCCGAAAGCGACGTTAAAAAATGACCATAGTATAAAATTACAAATATAAAATAAAGTATATAAATTGTATCTCAGAGGTGGGTAGACTGGCAAAAATGTTGCTCAATCAAAAGTATATTTTAAACAAATTGCATATAAATGAATAAAGACAAAAATGATTTAAACTGAGATATTAACATGTGCACTACACAGTAATGCTCTTATTAATGAATATCACGACTTTTACCATACAGGTTGTCATAAAACCTCCTTGTTTTGAAACACTTGGTAGTTCTACAATTACTGACCACAGCCCAGCTGTTTCTCTATTTACTTATTCATCCTTTTTACTCTGTTCTCTAATGGTCCGAATTCCCACAGAACCAGCACAAATCAGGTACTATTTGGGTGGTGGATCGATCTCAGCACAGCAGTTACATGTGGTGGTGTGCTAGTCTCTGTTGTGCTGCTATGAGTGGCTTAAACACAGCAATGCTGTTGGAGTTCTTGAACAGGTTTGTGTCACCGCTGGACTTAAAGTAATCCACCAACCAAAAATGTTCAGCCACCAGCATATTGACGGCAATGACTAACACAAACAGTACAAAAACAGATGAACTATTGTCTCTGACTTTACATCTCCAAGATGGAACGGTAGATGGATGTATCTAATAAAGCTTATAAAGTGCATAGTGAAATAACACAGTGTTTAAAAACTCCATCAGCACTGCTGTGTCTGGTCCACGCATACCAGCACAACACTGTGCCTGTGGGGGTCCTGATGATTAGAGAACAAAGTAAATGGGACTAATAGAGAATACAGTCTGTTATTGTGGAATTACAAAGTATTTCTATATAATAAGTGGAACTGATGTGGCCAGTGAGTGTAGAAACAAGGATGTGTACCTAATAAAGTGAGCAGGCCATGTAAAATGTATAGTGTTTTAATACTATGTTATGACATAAACCGTCAGTACTAAATAGTTGGCTGATGGTCCGCTTGGCACAGTTTTACGTTGATCAAATATCTGCTCTTACATTTAGCTCCCTTATCTGCAATGATTTACACTAATAGAAATGTTACAATATAGTTGAGGGCCACACTCAAGGAACCAACAATGGCAGAGGTGTGAAATGAACCTTTCTGGTCCACTGTCCAGGTTTTTAAACATTAAGCCACTATGACATCCTCCAAATGTCAAAGTCAAAGTCAAATTTATTTATATACCGCTTTTTACAACGAAGCATTGTCTCAAAGCAGCTTTACAATCTTATATGACCTTAAAAGGCCAATCCCAAATTGAGCAAGCCTAGGGCGACAGTGGAAAGGAAAAATTCCCTGAATGTAGAAGGAAGAAACCTTGGGAGGACCAAGGCTCTAAAAGGGGTCCGTCCTCCTTGGGTGGCCTAGATGTTAATTAAGTAAATACTTAAACGTATATTAAAGTAATAGTAAAATAATAATAATATATAATATAATATATTATATATAATATAAAACAATAATAATATTTAAGTTAGTAATAAAATAAGTGACAAAATAGTTAGAGTAATGGACATCTGCAAATATTTAGAAGAAAGACAACCACCCTGCAGATAAAGAAATGATAGCTCATATGTAATGCAATTGATAAAAGTGATGGTGTTCTTCACTAAATTCGTTCTTCAGTTCTCATCCATGGCACACCCACTTGTGATCTATTTAGTGTTTACCAGGCTTTTCTTATGCACAGTTGTGCCCCCACAACTGATTTGCAAGCAGAGGGGTACAGCTGTGCCCCTATAAATTCGGTGTGTGCCCCAGTACGATAAGTAGTAATACATGTAATATATTGCCTTATGTGTGTTTGGATCTCCACACATTTCTGCCTTTCATCGATGTGATCCATGAAGTATTTCGGCAGGAGAGTGGAGTAGTTTGCCATTGCTTTCTCCACCACTCCCCATTTATCCGGGCTTTGGACTGGCATGCAGCAGTTTCCAGTTTGCATACACAAGTCAATGACAATTTAGAGACACCAATTAACCTAACACGCCACACACATGTCTTTGGACTGTGGGAGGAAACTGGAGTACCCGGAGTAAATCCACACAGACACGGGGAGGACATGCAGACTCACCCTGGGATTGAACCCGTGACCTTTTTGTTGTGAGACAGCGGTGCCGCCCCACCAAGCCACCGTGCTGCCCTAAGTGTCTTTTATTTACATTTAAATAACAGTTTGAAATGAAAAGACTTGTTCAGGACAGCAGTGATTATTTTAGAGACAGGAAGCTTTCTGGTCGCTCGCTAGACTGGGGAAACATTGAACTCTGCTGGGTCTCTGGAGTTGTGAAGCGTCAGTGTTAACTATTGTGCCGTCCCCAAGTATTCTTATTAGTTTAGTAGTTTTTATAAAGGATGACTCATACACATTGCAATAATCCAAAACAAAACACACACAAAGTCTCATCTGGCATGTTTTATATTGGTCAATAATCACATACACTTACAGACACACACACACACAAAACACACCCTACGTTTATGGATTGGTTAGATTTGCATATTGTGACCTTCTGTAATATGAGCCCAGCACAGCCTAATATTGCTGTAATTATGAAAAATGGTCCATTGTGCGCCTTGGCGCTGTGACTTCCATCCTGCACACAGATCATTGCTTGTTTAATCTCTCAGGAATTTGTAAATCTTATCATTTTATGGTCTCTTCCCCCCCTAAAAAGCATAAAAGGAGACAAGCAGTTTGACTACAGAGGGCCGAGGACGAAAGACGGCATCCTTGAGTTCACCAATAGAGTATCTGGGTAAATCTTGCTTCCATTAATTTTAAAGCATTTTAAATATTGAGTTCTTTTTGGAGTGTGGAGTTAGAGTTCCGGAAGGAGTAAAGGGTCAGAAGGGAGCCATGTAGGATGATATGGCTTCTCCAGTGCTTTCAGCTCATAGCCCCCCCCCCCCTTAAGGTGCAGTACATAGCCTTACCTCCTGTGCTGCCAGTAGGCCCTGAGCGAGAGTGTAAATTATGTATTATTTATTTCTGTGTTTGTATCTAGTCCAAGTGTTCGAGCTCTGAGCAGTGTGCAGCTCTTCCAGCACGCTCTCAAGCACCATGAGCTGTTCTTTTTGTATGTCGGAGGACGGTCACCTTTAAAGGTACAGTATAAGCGCAGTACAAGTTTGAAACAAGGGACAGCCATCTGTAAGTGTTCTTTAAAATGTTGTATTGTATTCTAATTATGTTAGTATTTTCAAGGCTAATATTATTTGAGCTTATCAGGATAACTAAAACGTGACACAGGTTCAATCCTTGCTTCAGAATCCTAGTCCGGGGGATAGCATGTTCCTCACATGTGGGTTACGTATGCTTCGTAGGTTTCCTCCAACATCCAGTGAATGAACAGGCAGTCCTAACTTACCTAACCTGCCCTGGATCCACTATGACCCTCATCAGGATGAAGGGCTTAATCTTTATGTTGAGGAAAGTTTTATTAGGTTTATTTGTCTGGTGATCATCAACGATCAAACTAAATCTGCTGAGGTAGATGATGATGCATACAGATATAAAAGCTACAGCTATTAAAACAAAAAAACCCCATACCTATATGTTTGGCAGTAATTCCATTCTAATATCTGATGAACTTCTACTTAATTAGCTCCTAATTAGGTGATCACCTGAACTACATCTTATTCTGAGAAAAGTATGAGACACATGGGAGCTGTGACTGAAACAGAGATTTCTGAAGTTACCCAAGTTACTACATGAGTATTGTTTTGTTAAAAATGAATACCAACTTGTTTTCTTTGTATTATTATTTGTATTATTAACTACTACACTGTATCTTCTTTGTTATATTGATCAATTGGTCAATATTGGTCATCATTTACAGCGAATAAACGCTTGTGCCAGTACGGGTAATTATTTAAAAAAGAAATCAATTTCACCCAAACACAAATAGTACGTACAATGATCATTTTTGCAGCAGTCTCTTCAGTTTTTTTTCCCAGAGCTGCACATATAAACACATAACTGAGTTAAGATGTAACAAAAGCATTAGTTAATCCCAAATTTGCACATGCTACATGTTATGTTTTAGTTTTTTTTTTTTAATGAAAATAAGCACACGGGCCAGCTGCTGTCTGTTTGGGCTTTGCAGATTCTCAACGTGTCTCGTAAACCTGTACTGCTTTAGCGACCCCTGCCTAACCACATAATGGATATTGGATGGATGGTGTCCCATTTTGGGAAGGATTATGACTGCACTGTGAATTCTCCAGGATAGGAACAAAAACATGAACATTTATTATGTTTGCCCTAAGTGAATAACAGATTAACTTGTTAGGATGACGGGTGCCGGGAGCAGCCTAGAGGCTACACTATCCTGTATGGCTCCCTTCTGACACTTTCCTCCTTTCACAGCTGGCCCCTGGTTAAACTTTTCTTATTCTTCACTGCTTTGTCACGTCCTTGTCATATATGTTACTGTCTGTTCCAGTGGCTGTGGCTTGAACCACTGATGCCCTTCAGACAGAGCCAGGAAAAAAAAAAACCAACAGCATACATGATAATTAAGCAGCTGGCTGTGGAAGTAGAAAGGGGTCAGAAGGGAGCCATGAAAGGTGATGTGGCTTCTTCGCTTCTCCCAGGGCACATCATCTTAACTTAATACATTAATAATAATAATAATAATAATAAAATTCAAATGCTTAGATATTTGGATAATTGAGAAACCAAGATCGTTCGTGAATAAACCACTAAATGTTATTGAATTATTGTTTATTATTAAATGTTTATTATTATCTACACTGGAATACAATGCAGAATTCCAAACATTTAACTATGACTACAAACAGGCATAACAGATCTAATGAATTTACCAAATGACTGACGGATGCCTGTGATGGAAACTGTCATGATGCAAAACATGAACTGCTGTAATTCTCACCCCATTCCTATTTCAGAGCCAGTTTTATAAAGCAGCGTCTGAATTCATCATCCATAATTATTTCTTCTCAGCTTCACGGGAGGTTCTACCGCAGGTACAAAAACAGCCACTTGTACTTAATTATTCACTAACGTTCAGTGTCATGAAATACAGATTTTTTTTCTTTTATCACTTAGGCAGTCACTATTGAAGAAGTTCCGTCTGTTGCAGTGTTTAAAGACAGCACCTACTACGTCTACAATGGTGAGAAACTCTTCATATTCTTAGGTTCATGTCCATAAACGTTATGCCGACACTTACCAAAGCTGGTATCGATTTAATATAAAAAAATATATAAGTTGTATATATATACTGTAATGTTAAAATATGACATTGTTATCTGGCATAAACACTATAAACTTCTTTCAGAAAGGATCTTATTCAGTTCTGACTTATGGTTACGTCAGAGCGTCTTAGTTCCAGGCGGTTTCCCCTCATGGCCTCTCGGATGGTGCCATCCCAGTTGGGCCGCAGGGGCAGGTGGTAGTGAAAATACAGAGCGTCAAAGCACAAGGCCACCAGAAAGGGGCTGAGGTAGTAGTCATTTGGTAAACGGGAGCAGCGATGAAGCACCCTGAGGACAAACTCCAGCCCCATGTAATCCTCCTGAATCAGGATGTTGGTCTGCTGGAGCTCACCATTATAGTAAAATTGTTTCTTGAGCCAAAAGTTGAGCAAGATAGGGTTTGTGCAACGGACCTGGATGTGGAACACACTGGTGTCAGTGGAGTTCTCCAAGACTTGAATGGTCAGGACATCCATCAGACCGAACTTCACAGGAGATCTGCTATTCTGGAAGACTAGGGATTCGCATAACCTGAGAAGAAACAGGACTTATTTTAAATGGTGCCAAATATAGGTTTCATTTCTCATTTAAAAATATTCTCACTCTACTGGCTAAATCAGTTACCTGTGACTGAAACATACCTAATAGCAAGTAATACCTGCATGAATACCGATAACATTTCCTGTAGACTGGGATTTTTGTCACTGCTGCTAGTGCCGAAAGACATGTGCTTTGTGACCCAATTTCCACATAATGATACGTACCACCTCTTCTCAATCTATGAATTCACATATCCTACAGGACGTTCATCCTTGTGCAAATAGCACTTTAGAAACTCATGGTGCCTCTGGGGAGTATATGTCAGTTATTTATTTCTCACTTCAGTACTCCAGCTTAGTCATGCCCAAGTCCTGATTCGATGTGGCGACCCCCAACAAGGGCAATAGCACCTTCAAGCCTCAAACTTTGGTCTCCACAGTGATTGGGTGACATTTTTGAACGTTGGACCACCTGAGGCAATTGTCTAATGGTCATCTGGGATTATTTTACCTACTCAACATGGATTAGTCAAATGAGAAAAACAAAGCTTCGTTATTTCTGAATTGTTGTGACATCACTCTTTAAGGGGCTGAAGTGTTTGTGATTCTGTATGTTTGCGTTGGCTCCTCAGTGTTAGCACTGCAAACAGATTATCACAGACAAAGCTGAGCAATATTGAACCAACACTTAGCTAATCCTGAAGAACTGGTCCAGCTCACTTTACGCAATTAATAGCAGGTGCTTTAGACCAGGAGAGGTGTCTTTCACTTGTGTATTTAGTAATGAATAGTTAAATATTGTTTCATTTGTACCAGTGAATAAAATCCAAAAGTTTTAGGCCAAGCTTCGTAGTATTACATTTTTCTTTAAAAAAAATCTCTAATATTATTTTATATTTAAATGATGTATTAATGTTTTTAATTAGGCTCTCTTTAATTATTTATTAAGATTTTCTTTATTTAAACTATTAATGTAAATGTATTAATTAGATAACAAACTTTCATTTTTAAATATAATATCTAAGCCTCGTCACTTTTTGAGTCCTGGTCCTGCCATGTTTCTTCCTTGTAACATTTAGGGTTTTTTTCCTTGCCACTGTCACCATAGGTCTATAGCATAGGCTCAATTTGGGATTGGGCTTAGATAAGGTACCGGTAATAGAAGATAATAGAAAATTGTAAAGGCGCTTTGAGAAATAAATCTGACTTTGACATTAAAACTAACAATAACTGTTAATATGAAACTGCTTAATACCAATATGGATTTGTATAATATAAAAGGTATTTCTATAATTTGAACTACCAGACCGTGATTAAGACTAATATCATATACTATTCCTTAAGTAGACTACAGCCTTATGCAAACATTTTGGCACCCTTAGTCATACTATTAATGAACCAGAACCAAGTCACGTAAAGCCAGAAAACACTAGCGGATCACCTGGAAAGGTCCAAACCCAGTGCAAAAGTCTTACAATTACATTTACATTAATAACTTTATTAAGATGAAGAAAATCAACAAAACATGTCATTTGTGTGCAGATAAATGTAGGACACAGCCTGCAAATATAGTACAATCTATAACACCATTAACTATACACAAGACTTTTTACGGTAATACAATAGACATAATATAGCTTACCTTTTATTGCATAAGTCTTTCTTGAACGTGATGCCACAGCTTTTAGAGTAAACCATTCATCTTTGGAACGTCACGCAACAAGTTTGTCAGACGCTTCTTTAGCTAGACTCCTGCTGAACATCGTGTCTAAATATGTCCAGCATCCACCCTTAGTAAACAGACTCAGCAAAGCGTCTGTTTCCTGGTGTGGTTCTTGCATTGACATGAATTAATTAGGGCAACAATCAACAGGTGCAACATACCATTAAAATTGATAAACAAAACTCACCAGGTCAGTATAGCACTGATTAGGTTTAAAAGAGATACCTCTCATCTGCCCCCAAATTGCTTGCTAAGCCAAGACTTATTTGGCATCTTGTTAATTTTGACACACAAACAAGGGGAGATTATGGCTACCAGTTTAGTATTTTAGAGCTGCTTGCACAGTATATTTGCACCTGCTCAACATGATCTGCTCATGTCTTTTTTAATGGCGCACTAAAATGAACAGAGACGTGCCATTTTTCCATAACACCGTGTGATAACACTTGTCTGCACTACAAATGTATGAAATCTCTCATGAGGTTCACAAGTTTTAATTCTCTCATTAATTTTTATCTTTTTTTCCAGGGGAGCGAGACGGTGATCTTTCTGCCTGGGTGGACCGGGAACGGTTTCCTCACTACTTCCAGATGGACAGCTTCACGCTTTACCAGATGGGAGAACGGGGTACGATTACACCTCACACAATGCATTAACATGTCACAATTTAGACAGTCTTATGCAAAACTCCCAAGCTCTGCTAAAACAAGCTTAAATATCACACTGTGAAATGAGCCCCAGTGGTCCATATCACATGCCATGGACCCAGTGCCCAGCACAGAGTGGACCCTGTAACTGTAAACCCATGGCAAATTGGATTTCCCTGACACTCCTGGTCTGCAACAGATCTAGGTAGCAGCGAGACATTTTTGAGGCCAAATTACTTATCAATAGATGAGAAATTGTTGTGACGAGCCATTTGAGTACTGGACCAAGATGGGTTGGAAAGAAATAAAGCACCCAGCACCCAGGAAGGACTGGAAGGACCCAGCAAACAACAGATCAACAAAGGTCAGAGACTGGGAATGATCACAAGGACCCAGCACCCAAAGGGACTGTGGTGGCTTAGTGGTTCAGGTACTGGACTAAGCAAGACCCTTAACCCACAATTGCTTGGATTGTAAGACCGTATTAATTGTAAGTCGCTCTGGATAAGGACGCCTGCTAAATAACATAAATGTAAATGTAAATGTAGACCAAGAGTCAGGGCCTACGAAGGACTGAGAAGGACCTGGTACCTAATGAAGAAAGAAGGTTAAGGATATGTGAAGGATTGGCTCAGTACACCAAGATTCAGCACCAGGAATCAGAACCGGATAGACCAAGGTCACTGATGGAAATTGAGGGCTCCACACTCGGTAGACCAAGAGAATCAAGGTCTGGTGCCTGAAAAACAGTGTGTGTGTATGTGTGTATGTTCAGATGTTTCACCTCACTAGACTGCTTCTGTGGGACGTGACATAGCATGTGGTCCCATGTACAGCATATGCACAACTCACAAAAATTAGGGGGATATATCATTATAGTTTTATTTCATTTTGAAGTATCCCCCCATTTTTGTAAATATACATACCAGGGTACGATCTATATAAAAAAAAACTAGTATCCAAGTATGTGCAAAAGGCTTGGAACCCTGATCACAGAACATGAATACAACTGTAAACATTTGTCATATCTTATATGTTTTGCAGATAAACTTGTCGCTCTAGCTGTGGTGGATGAGCAGAGACCATGCGAGGAAAGCATCCGGTGAGGCTCCAACGTACAAGTTCTGATGTGATGTTGGTTTAAAGAGCAGATATTTATATTTTTGTGCTCCTTTTGGCCCTAAGCTACAAGATGCTCATGGAAAAAGTGGCAACAGAGCACAGAGACGATTACCGCATGTGAGTACAGGACTCGATCCTGAGTCTAACCACACCAGGCGTTAACCACTGAGGAACCATGTTATAATAATACTGAATGAGTTATTAAATATAAATGAAAAGCCTGCTTGTGGCTGTTACAGGAACTTTCAGTTTGGCTACACTGATGGAAATGACTACATCAACGGTGTGATTATGGGGTGAGTCTAATGGGCTGCCAGTAGCTTCTTCATCCATAAATGCTAATAAAACATCAGCTTTTTCCATGATTAATGGATTCCAAAGCCAGGAACATAACAGTTGCTTCTGCACAGTAGGCGGGAATGGGGAAAATTAGGACTAGTAATGAAATACAAAGACTAAATAATGATGTGATATTGAACAGATGATGCGCTTATGTGTTTGTTGTGTGGTGACTATAATCACGATTTGGTACAAAAGCAGTATCTATGGAAAACTTTGAGTAGCAGTGATGGAGAGTTTGTCAGTGTGTGATGAAATTATTGAACTGTAAAAATGGGGCTTCTCTCAAAAAGACTGGAAGGGTTTTAAATATAAAAATCTTTCTACAGTGTATAATATCATTAAATGAGTCAAGGAATCTTGAGGAATTCCAGTGAATAAAGGACAAGAGCACAAGCCTAAACTGGAGACCTATGACCTCCAATTCTTCACACAGCACTGCATGAAGTTTTATTCACAAATGCCACTTAAAATGTTGCTGTTATCTGAAGCACCTAGGATGGACCATCACACAGTGAAATGCTGACATCACTTCTTTCATACTGTTCATACTGTCTACAATGAATTAAGGTCAAAGCAAATATGAGGAAATTTGCATTTTCCATACCATATACCATCCTACCATTTTCTGATTTGAGGTTAAAGGTTATGTGGTTTAGTTAATTTTTTTGTATTTGTATCTGCTCCAGATGACCTTAGATGGGTTACATATTAAAAGGTGATGATCTAATGGTAAGTGATGTCGGTTCTTTGTCTCAGAGAGATGGCAATGCCTGCGCTCATCGTCATGAACATGTCCATTGATGGATACTATCTCCCTGAACGTAAGGTCGAGACCGCCGAAGACCTGTGCCACTTCCTCCACCTCATCCTGACCGGAAAATCTGAGGTCTGCTCATGTAGTTTAGGTTTACAAAACATTCTCATGCTCATTCTAAACTATGTGCCTCTTGCCTCCAGTTATTTGGAGGCAACGGATTCCTGCACCGCATGAAGCGACTCTACTATCGTGCCACGTCCGCCATTAAGGTGACTCTCAAGCTGAACAAATGTATCTTTACCATAGTTACAGTCTGTTTACGTCATTTAAATTCCTGACTTCCTAAAAAACCAAGTTCCAAACACATCTCTGTCGCCCCCCCCCAGACCAGCTTTGCATCGGCTCCCTTTGCCACCTGCTTCATGTTCTCCCTGCCGGTGGGAGTGATCGGAATCATCGTGGTAGGGATTTGCACGGCTGAACGAGTGGATGACAATCAAGCCAATGATGGAGATCAGTGTCACAGAAAAGTCCTAAAGAAGTCTGAAGCCAAAAAGAAGGACTAACAAGGGGCTTCATGACACCTGCTGATAACGTTTTTTATCTTTAGCACACCCAAACTCTGATCCGTAATGTTTTCCCCACGAAACACACCCATGTTGACTCAGTGTCAGTTAATGATCTTTACATACAGGCTTGTGCAAAAGTATGGGAACTGGTGCTCATCTGCCCCTGCAGTGTACTGGTGAATTTTCAATGAAAAGTTCTGTATGGAACAACCTTTAATTTGAGGTATTATTGCACAAATTTGCAGTATACTGTTACATAAGTTACACAGAAGATCTGCTAAAGACTGTAAGGTCTCAGAATTTGATTTCATCATGTACAAATAAATAAATAAAACCATATATTAATGTTTTTTCATTTCTAAATTCTAATTTTTATCAAGCATCATTCAAACATCAAAGACTCAGAAAGGGACCCAAAAGGGGGTTTGTGTCCCAAGACGGTTGTCCACACGTAGGTTTCCATCTCAGTACTTTTGTCTACATGTGGGTGTGTGTCCCATATATTTGTCCACATGAGAATTTGTTTATACTTTTGGCCACATGTATGTTTGTGTCTCAATACTTTTGACCTCATGTGGGTTGTGTCCCGCCACTTTTGGACGTGTGTTGGATTGCGTCTGAATATGTTTGGACACATATGTTTGTGTATTGGTTTGTGTCTCAGTACTTTTGACAATGTGTATATACTGTATGTGCTTGTAATGTATGTGTGTGTATTTTGTGACTATAGGTGTGCTGTGAGAGGTGTATGTAAGATGTGGTACTGTGTGTGTGTGTGTGTGTAGCAGAAGATTTAACAACAGATCACAAAACATCTCTCAGTGACCCAGTGCTCTGTGGTGACGGTTAAAATTTGAATTTTGACGGTTGAAATTTGAATCTGAACACTCCTTCAGTGCATTTCTATGGGAGTTTTTTTTTTTTTTTGAAACTTAAACCTTTTAAAAATGACTTTAAGTGTAATTGTACTTTAAGCGCGCTTAAAGTTCGGCCTGTATTAATGACAGAAAGGCGTATTGGTGTAGAGCACAGTGCGGGTATGAAACTTAGACTCCATTAAGTCTTCTCTCTGAGATGAATAGATCTATGAGGTTTTATATGTGGGCGGAGCTTTACAGTTTACCTGTCTTCGCTATGGCAGATTGGAACAATCAAAGAAAAGAAAAGAAAATACGAAGTACATTTCTTATTGTACTTTAAAGTGAATCCCTGTTAAATAGGAGTAAACAAATAATGACAGTGTGTGACTTCTTTGTTGTCGATGGTGGGTTAAACGACTGTAAAAAACGTTAAGGTGAGTTTAACGGTCGTTCAGTAATATTGCTAACGTTAATTACGTTACAATTACTAACGAGCTTCTCTACTCTAGCCGCTCCATTGATATTACGTTATATTATATTAGTATTATTATATCATATTATATTGCATATTGGCATATTATATCTGCATATTGGCTCGAGCTTCGTTTACAATTTAGGGTTTTTTACAAGTTTTGGGATTGGTGGCTTCGTGTTACTTTTTACGTCAGCTTTGGTGAGTATTTTCAAGGTCGAAATTTAATGTTTGCTTAAACATTACATTTATAAAAAGATGTAAATGTACAGAAATATTTGAACTTCTAAAAATGTACAAGTTTTTTTTGACGCGATATCGTGCGAACGCTTGTACGTTTCCGTTAGCAAATCGCCACCTAGTGGCACGCGCGCTATACGTCTTCTGAAAAAGATCCGATATGGGCTTAGGGCTGCTTGCTGCACGCTACTTTTTCTACCTTGGATAAAAAGTGATAGTTTCGAATATTTTACACTAAATAGAGGCGTTATGTAATGTTTTGCTTGTATTTGCGCTTGGGAGAGTGATTAAAGCGGATTATCTCGCTTCGGTTGCTAGTGGTGTCACGCAGACAATGGGTCCCGTCGTAACTTGTTGCGGCGCATGCGCAGTCCGAAATGGACGTGGTCGGTCTGTGATGTAGGTCCACGGTGGAGCGGTTTCTATGGGTAAGTTGGGGCAGAAACAGATTTCGCTGTAACACTGGTCGGGTACGCAAATCAGTAACATGATATGTACCAGGAGGAACTTTTGTCGGCGCGTTCCTATCGTTTGCAAAGAATGCAAGAGTTTATTTGAGTTTTATCGACTTCATGACGGACGTGTGGAATTTATTTAGCAATGGACTTATGCGTTTAGAAAGACGGGATTAAAGGACAGCCTGGCATGAACATGCAAGTTTGATGGATGATGCACGTTTTCCAGAAGATTTCCCAAAGTTACTTTATGTTGTTCATTTCTTTTCACTGAAAGCCTAAAGGAGACTTGTGTGCTTGTACAGTACGAGAGATCTCTGGAGTACTGTTAAATGCTTACAAAAATGGACTTTCATAAAGACATTCCGCTTCTCGCAAGCCGCACATTTGGAAGGAACCTCGGAACGCCGAGTGAAAACCTTGGAATATGTAAGTAACGAGCGCATTTCGGCGTCTTCAGAAAGGAAGCAAATCCACATCTGTTCTATGGATTATGGCTCCTGAGTGCTTAGTCAAGACTGCGGTTCTGTTATTTGTTCTGATATCTGGTGGAGTTTCTTTCTCTGGAATTTCTGATACTTCAGACAAATATGTGCCAATCACAGAGAAGAAGGAACAAACCACATTCCTCGGGGAGAATTCGACCGCGGAAGCAGGAGTCCACATGCCGTCACACGTTCATCCCAACCTCTACTTTGACATGACAGACGTCCGATGGCTGAAAAAGAAAGCCGCTAGTACGCACGCTCATATATTTAAGGTGATACAAACTGCTGTGAGAACCATGTTGGAGAGCCCGGGTCTCTATCTTCCACCCATGAACCATGAGGAATTTGGAAAGAAGTGGAATGAGATTTACGGTAACAACCTTCCCCCGCTTGCACTCTACTGCCTTCTCCAGCCTGACGACACTGCTGCTTTTCAGTTATTGGTTAAGTACATGGATCGAATGTCCGAATATCCTGATTGGACAGTGACTAGCGCTCCAAACGATGAGGTTCCAATTGCTCACTCTCTGACTGGTTTTGCCACAGCGTACGACTTCATGTATACCTATCTGGATGCCCAGAGAAAGGTTCGGTATCTCAGAAAGATACGGGTGGTCAGTGAGGAGCTTTATGAACTCTCTAAACATAGAGGTTGGGGCAGGCAGTTTCTTCAGAACCACCAGACGACCAACATACTAGCCATCCTGATTGGAGCCATTGTGACTGGTGTACACAAGGATAGAGAGACCATGATGTGGAAGCAAGTAGCGGTGAACTATATGGAAAAGACCATGTTCCTGCTGAACCATATCGTGGACGGTTCCCTAGATGAAGGTGTGGCGTACGGAAGCTACACGGCCAAATCCATCACGCAATACATTTTCCTAGCCCGGCGCCATTTTGACATTGACAACACGAGGAACAACTGGCTGAGAGCTCACTTCATGTTTTACTATGCAACTCTCCTGCCTGGTTTTCAAAGATCCGTTGGCATTGCAGATTCCAACTACAACTGGTTCTACGGGCCGGAGAGCCAGCTGGTTTTCCTCGATGCATTTGTGCTAAGGAACGGTTCGGGAAACTGGCTCGCTCAGCAGATAAGGAAGCATCGGCCCAAAGAAGGACCCATGACGCCATCAGCAGCACAGCGCTGGGCCACTTTACATACAGAGTTTCTCTGGTATGACTCAGAGCTCCCTCCGGAAGCGCCTGTTGACTTTGGGAAAGCGAGCATGCATGTTTTTTCAAACTGGGGGGTGGTAACCTACGGAGCAGGGCTAAGTTTGAGCCAGGGCAACACGTTTGTGTCTTTTAAATCTGGCAAACTGGGAGGTCGAGCCGTGTATGACATTGTTCATGCTAAACCTTATTCCTGGCTCGATGGTTGGACTAACTTTAACCCAGGTCATGAACACCCTGATCAGAACTCTTTCACGTTTGCCCCAAATGGACAGGTGTTTGTTTCTGAAGCTCTGTATGGGCCAAAATACAGCTACCTTAACAACGTGCTGGTATTTGCACCTTCCCCGACCAGTCAGTGCAATGCTCCATGGGAAGGACAGCTGGGCGAGTGTTCCAAATGGTTACGATGGGGAGAAAAGGAAGTGGGGAACAGCGCCGGGGAGGTCATCGCGGCATCGTCACACCTGGACACCATGTTTGTTAGCGGCGAGGCTGTATCAGCTTATTCGTCTGCTATGAAACTGAAGAGCGTCTATCGATCTCTAGTTCTCCTCAACTCTCAGACTTTACTGGTCTTAGATCACGTAGAAAAACAAGAGAGTTCTCCGGTGACTTCATTTAGCGCCTTTTTCCACAATCTTGACATTGACCTGAGGTATGTTCCTCACAGGTCTTTAGGCAGATACAGCGGAGCTATGATGGATGTCTGGGACGCTCATTATGAGATGTTCTGGCTGGACAGTCAGGGAGCCAGCCCCGTTGGTAGGATACAGGAAGCAGAGCAAGTGGCAGAGTTTAAAAAGAGATGGACACAATTCGTAAATGTGACTTTCTCCATGGACGGCTCGACCACCAGGGTGGCTTATCTCATGCACGGTCCTTTTGTTAAGGTTTCAGACTGCAGATTTGTTGACAGCAGCAAAAATGGAATAAAACTGTCGGTGACTCTGAACGAGACGGAAACGATCGTGTCGATTGCGACAAACTACAAAGATATCGCTGCCAGACATAGCTATTTGGGCTTTGCAGGGTTTGCGAAAACAGAGAGCAAACACAAGGTTGTTCACTTCGGCCAGGGCATCAAAACTAATTCGGGCCAAGCCAGAGTAAACTCCACATTTAACTTTGGTTTAGTGATCAATGTCGTAGCAGTTTGGATTCTCTGTTTTGCCATTGGGTTTCTGATTCTAAAGAAAAAATTTCACATTTCCTCCCATAAAGTCATTCGCTGCGCCGTTATTTCTGTCCTGGTTTTCTGGGTGTTGGAACTCCTGGTGATGTCTCATCATTGTCAGGAGGTGTTGTGCGGCATTACATGGCGTGAAACCAACCCTCCCGAGGAGGCCATCACAAAATCTCTACTTCCTTCAGATCACACCCCGGACCCACTCCCATTTGTAATCGTCACTTCTCTGCCTGGCTCCGGGGCTGAGATCATTCAGCCTCTTTTCGACAACAGTTCAGACTTTGTGTACCTCAGCATTCCCTCTACATACCTGCGAATCCCAGAGTCCAGTTTCGTGCCTAACCCTTTTACAGACGCTTGTGAGTGGTCAAGGGGAGACGCTCGGAGTGGAAAGTTTCGGGTGATCCAGGGATGGTTCCATTCGATGGTCCATAGCATTCGGCTGCATCTGCAAAACATTCAGCTCTTCCCTAGCAGCACAGGATCAAAGGTAGCTCAGGGAATGACAAGGAGGAAAAGGAGGAGGCTCCTGATGAAACAGAAGACTACAAGCAGGGAGGTGACGTATATTAACGAGCTGAGGCAACATTTAGTGACCTTCCCAAACGCCTGCCCTGTCCTGAACTTTAGAAGTGGGAGCTGGTCGTTGAAACTGCCGTTTATCCATGAGTCGGTCGGGCACACCTTCCGTTCTATTCAAGTGGTGCGAGATCCGAGGGCGTGGATCTACTTGATGCTGCACAACACCAAGCCGAGCCTTTATGCCAGCAAAAGCATTCGAAAACATCTCCTCAACATCATGCACGATCAATCAGGGCAGGGGTGCACCAGGTTTGACGCAGCTTTTAAACCTCTGCAGTCCATCCTCTCTCAGCCTGACACGAGTCCCGTACTGCTTCTCGCACACCTCTGGCTGGCTCACACATCTGCCAGCCTCAGAGCCAGCTCGGACCTGCCCTCACACACCTATCTCAGGGTGAAATTCGAGGACATCGTGAGCTTTCCCGAGGACACAGCAGAGAGGATACACAGGTTCCTCGGAGTGCCGGTCACACCCGCAGCTGTGAACCAGCTTGCATTTGCTGCATCCACAAATCTGTATCACTTAGTGTACGAAGGCGATATATCACCAGCTAAGATCAGTATGTGGAGAGAGAACATGGCCTCGGAGGAGGTTCGACTTATAGAGAAGGTCTGCGGGACTCTAATGGACACGCTCGGGTACAAAAGGCACCTTGTTTTTGTATAATATAAGCTCTATTTGTCTATAAACAGAATATTTTTTATGAAAATTGTCTTGCTCTGAGTTTTGGGTTTGTATTTAAGCTTTTACAACCAGGTTCCATTTCGTCACTCTAAAGGAAACTTCCAAACCTTTATTCTTAAATTAAATAATATTTCTTAAACTAATTCCCTAAAATATTCCCTAAACGACCACAAGAAGTGTTTTGCTACAATTGTAGCTCTAAAACTAGGGGTGTAATGAATGATGCACCATGCTTATTTATTTATTTATTTTTTACAGGAAAAGTAGGCTGTTTTGAGCTGCTATTCTTCAGAACTAAAAAAATATTTGTGTAATGGCTATTTTGTATAGCTACAATAGAACATTTTATTTATTTATTCTCATATTTCTAGTAATATCTTTCAATTGCAGGGCACAAGTGAGAAAAACAGGTAAAGAAAATGTGAAAATGTGTTGTTTATTTAAAAAAATATCAATTTCAGAATTGTGAGCAGAGCGAATCATTACACCCCCAGCTAAATTGCTCCAAAATTCAGTTAGAATTGAACAAATGCAAATAACCTTTATAGTAAACAAACACAGGAACAATCTCATTCAGATGTGCCAAGCCATATCTGGAATTTTAAAGTTGCCTATTGACCTAACCAATGTATGTTCAGTGTGCAATGACACCAGAGTCCCCTGAGGAACCTGTCCTTCTGACGTGACCATTTGTGATTGTCTGCCCAAAACCCTACAGAATTCGCAATAAGGGGTGAAACCCAGGTCTCTGGGGTGGTGTTGGCCAAAGTTCTATTCTATCCCAAGTAATCTATCCCAAGTTCTCATGGTTTCAAATACAACTAAATGTTCATTTGCTATCATGAATTTGTTGTACGGTTGTGCTAAACCTCATTGAAAGCACAAAAACATGGAATTATATGAATTATTTGACAAACACATTTTTTGACAACAACCATTATTCCACTGATTTAGTATCATATACTCTCATCAGCCAATTTATTAGGTACACCCCTCTGCTTCTCCATTCATTCATTTTATTAGTTCCACTTACCATAAAGAATCTCTTTGTAGTTCTACCATGACAAGCTGTAGTCCATCTGTTTCTCTACATGCTTTATTCGTTCCCTTTGCTCTGATCTCATATCTTCTGGACCCCCACAGGACCAGCACAGATCAGGTTCTATTCGGGTCGTGGATAATTCTGGTTGTGGTGGTGCTTAGAATGATCCACCACCCAAATCGTACCTGATCTGTGCTGGTTTGAGTTTCCTAGTTCCCAAGGTTAGCATATGTTATATCCAGGGATCTGTATTTTAATTCAGTAATTATACTAGTAATTGCACATGCACTTTAGATATATGCTGTACATGCTGTGTTGGAAAATGCTGGAGTTCTCCTTTAAGAATGTTCACCAGCGGCAAACTTATACAAAGGTATTGAGGTCAGCTGAGTTCCAGCCAATTCACCGCCAATAACTACATAATCAGAATTGCTGCTTCCACAGCAGCGTTCATAAGCATTATTTGTTTTGAATGAAGGTTTTGTTCTCCAAAGTGTCAAGGCACAACTATAATAGCAGAGTTAATAACATGTCCCAACAATCACTGTGAAGCTGCTGTAATTTGCTACACTCAGCAGTGTGTGGGGGTAAAGCAGACTCGCTTTATAACAGCTTTGGTTATTTTAAACATTCTAAGTATTACCTAACACAGGATGTGGACATTTTAACGTCATTTATAGATTATAAGCATTACGTGCTTTCTGAAGGTCAAACCTTTTAACCTCATTTCACTGTTGTATTCTCAAATCATCTGACTAAGGAAATTTGGGTAGTGCAGCTATGTACAGTATCATATAAGGTCGTTACTGCTTAAGAGTTCCTAAACACTGTTACAGGTGCTAATATAAATGGGAACTAGTTATAGTCACATTTTGTTTATTTTCACTAAATAATTGACACACAGATGTTTTATACGTGTGTTGAGCGTTTTGGATTATTATTATTATTATTATTATTTTTTTTTTAACCATTTTCACAGGTTAATATCCAATGGTATCTAATTGAAAAAAACTCCAAATCAGAGAAATGTGGGACAGTATGGAAAATTTTAATTAAAAAAATGAAACAAAAGCAACTTATTTGATTTAATTTATTTTACTTATTTGATTGATTTTTTTAAAATTTGATTTGATTCATTGCTGACAGACTGGTCAGCCTAATTTCATGTGTTAATAAACATGCATCCATGCATTCTTACATTTCAGGCCTGCAACACATTCCAAATAAGTTGCGAAGGGAGCACTTTAATTTGATAAACTTTAAACAATGAAGTTGACCAGACATAACATGAAATATTTTAGGCTTGTACTGCCTGTGATAAAATAAAAGTTAAAGCAAATGTAAGGAACATTTCTTTGGGGGTTAGTTACTCATTCTTTTCGCAATACCGGATTGGAATGAATATTCATGGTAAAACATTACAGTTATGGTGCAAAGTGTTTAGGATTTCCTTAATGTGTAAATTACTAGGCAGTGAAGATCCTCAAGTGTGAAGGCTTTGCTCTATTTCTAAACATTCCTATTGTCCATGAGAATCTTGGACTTCATCACATTCCTCCCAGTCCAGCCCAGTTATTTTCTCTTGATTCTAGTAGAAGTATACTATATTAAGTATACTATATTTAAAATCTATTCTAATGAAATATCCCCTAATTATGTGAGCAGTGTATGATTTTTAGAGTGAAACTGAACTGTTTTATGATCAAACCACTGTGGTGGAAAAAATGTGGAGGTGTGTTTGTGAGATAGAAAAACAGGTAGCCAGAAGAAATTGGGCAGAAGTCAAATAGCAACTTCTAGCATGTCTGAGGTCAAACTGGGTGTTTAGCCCAGCTGAAGTGGGAGTGTAATCACATGGAGTCTGTAGCCTACAAACAGAGCTGAAAATAACTGACTCACTGTTGTCTGGGAACCTATGCAGGATCCAGCTCATGTTTCCACCGGCTCGAAACTTTGGCCATTAGAGAGATTGAAGCTCCTAATGCATGGCGGAAGAATGTTTTTTTAGAATGTGCTATTACTCAACGTTTGTAGCTCCTGATTACAATACAATGACTACAATGACACAACATGAGTATTCTGCATACTAATGTATTAAATAGTATATTTGGTATATAATAGTACACACACAAGTAGTACTAACAACTAAAATGGTCAAAGCAAGTCCTTGCAGTTGGGGGTTAAGGGGCTTGCTCAGGGACCCAACTGTGGCAGAGGTGGGATTTAAACCAGGTCTATAGTCCCGTACCTTAACCACTATATATCTTTTTGAAAGCAGTACCATCTGTGGCGATTATAGATGGTATCACTTTCCAAACCTGTTTACTACAATTTGGAAACCAACACTAGTATGCTGACAAATTAATTAGAGGTGTCAATTAACCCAATCGCATGTCTGTGTTATGTCAGAGAAAAACACCCAGTACCCACCCAGAGCGAACCCACACTGGCACATTTGGCCAGTACTCCTTCCTTTCCACTGTCACCCTGGGGCTTGCTCAATTTGGGACTGGCCTTTTAAGATAATATAATTTTTGTAAAAAGCGCTATAGAAATAAATGTGACTTGACCACTCAAACCTGGGACCGTGGACATGTGAGGCATCAGTGCTAGTTAGTCATCCCCTAATCGATCATCAGTGCTCACAGGATGCTGGTGGCCATACATTTTTTTGGTTGGTGGACTACTTGTAGTCCAGCAGTGACACTGAGGTTTTTAAAACCTCCAGCAGCACTGATGTATC
Source organism: Parotocinclus haroldoi (assembly GCA_034779995.1). NCBI lineage: Eukaryota > Metazoa > Chordata > Actinopteri > Siluriformes > Loricariidae > Parotocinclus > Parotocinclus haroldoi. The sequence continues at coordinate 21,693 of JAUZST010039519.1, forward strand.
TGATTCATTCAGACCAGCACATCAGTGTCACTGCAGCGCTGAAAAAGATCCACCACCAAAATGACCTAAACATTACAGTATGGAGAAAAAGAGACTAACAAAGTATACATAGAAATAAATGCACTCCAGTCTGTAATCGTATAACTGAAAAGTGCTTATATAGGGAAGTAGACCTGATAAAATAGGTGTACCTAATAAAGTGATCGGCGAATGTGTAATGAAAATGCACTTTTGTAAGTAGCCCTGGATACGGGTGTCTACTAAATACTGTAAATGTAAACAATTTATTACATTAGTGATAGTTGAACAAGTTACCAGCAGGGGCCGCTGTAACCCAACAGTTACTTTGTAGGAAATCCAGCGGTCTCAATAAGTCACATAAACACGGGTTACTTATGTTTATGATATTATTGATATACATTACTAGCATTTGGAATATTTTGTAATGGATTATGTGCACATTATAACCTGATAGTGCATCTATTAGTCATCCTGAATCCATGTTGTATAGGACATACTTATATTGGTAGCACTGTTCGGTGTCACACGTATATGTGTGTATAAAGACAGCTGTGTGTAAGTTACAGCACACAAACATTGCACCTTAATTAAAGCCTAATCATGTTCACACACAAAGGGAGAGCAGCTTCCTTAACACTACGCTAAGTGCGACTTCAGCCTTAGCTGTTAATTTAACACCAGGCTGATTGAAGGACTGTTTTCCGGCCTCAAACTTTCACTTCTTTTTTTAATTAAGTTAAGGGGAAAAAAGGATGGCTGCATTGCGGAAACAGGTCGAGATTTGCGTGCGTCATTCCAAAACATGTTGCCATTTTTTTCCAATCCAGGGGTAAAATTGTGACACTTCAGATGGGAATATAAACCTTGTTTGGCTCCAAACCCCCTGCATCCCTCCAGGGGGGTGTAATGCAGACGAGGAACGCTGCCCGTGTTTGAACATTCACCCCGAGTGCGAAAGCTCGGCTCTGTGATTAGTTTACTTGTAGCAGCGACTTTGATGAATTATGTTGCGTTGGGAGACCGATGCCATTTATTCTTCTTAATGTCAAGCCCTCGGAAAGTGCACGCTGATAGAAGCATAAGAGAGCTGTGGGTAATACAGTAAGAAGCCCACAAAGGAGGGAGGGAGCGCTGTTTTGGGGCTAATGCTATGGACCATTTGATTTTAGGGCACCTGTGTTCCTATAATATAAGGACTTACTGCATGTATCAAGTAAGGTAAATTCACTCTTAGCACAAGAATGTATTAACCTTGGGTTTGGATATCATCTGTAATGTGGAGTATTGATCTTTAAGGACTACTTTTGCACAACTGAGGGTGTATTTACATAATGTATACAGTCTTAGGCAAAGGTTTTGCCACCTTGGTCAATTAACTTGTTGATTTTTGTGAAGAAAATTAAGTCAACTCAACTGCCGCTAGAACCACAGAAACAATTTTCTCTATTTATTCTTCATAATGTTGTTTGGTAAGGACATAAAACTTACTTCACTTGTTCACGTAACTCAATTCCAGACTTTAATAAATTGACATTCTCGAGGTTTTGTTCTAACACTGAACAGCAGCAGAATATCAAAACCAAACTCTCGCAATCAGCGAATAACCTGAAGCTGAAGAGAAGCTGAAGCTGTTACAGAAAGACTTTGAGCCTAAACAACCCTTGCAAAGTTTTTGGAATTTCCAAACTATGCTGATGGAAACCCTGTTGATTTCAGACATGCTGCTGAAATGCACTGCTCACAAAATTAGTGGATATTTCATTATAACATATTTCATTTTGAAGTGAACAGTACACTTGTGAACTTGCAGCCAGCCTCTGCCAGCACCACGATAGAGCGGCATCATGTTTGAGGCCGCACAGTATGTTCTCCTGGATAGGGTCCTGACCCCTTGACTCTTTCCAGGAAAAAAGCGTGGTTAAAAAACCTATTTTAAGGATCTTTCTCTGAGGTCCAAAAACCCTCTATTTGTACAGTGAGATCCAAAAGTCTGAGAGCACTGCAGTAGAATGACGACCCAAAACACAACTCAACTCAAAACACAACACACAGCTTTTCAAATAACTACATAAAGACCAAAGGAGATTGCAGAATACCAACTTTCCTCCACAATCACCCGACCTAACTAGCATTTATGGGGGCACTTGTATATTGAATTGGTTGAATTATTACTTTGTACAGTTGAAAGAGGTGGACTACAAACAAAAATAGTTTTTCCTTGCATATGTGGAAATACAATTGTAAACCAGTGATGAGTGTGAGGGTTCAGAATGTGGAAATAGGTAGGGGAAAAGACGGTAGCCCAAAGTAGGCTTCTCTCTACAGCTTTGCATACTAATACAAAAAGTAAAAAGGGTAAAAAGCAAAAATGTCAGCTGGGGATTACAGAAGCACCTGTATGTTTCATTGGGGGTTTATCTAGCCATTTAAAGTTTTTAGGTTGTGGAATAAAATGCCCTGGGGGACTACTTTTCATAGTACTGAGCACTGCAGTTTGGAGCAAACTCTACCCCGACTCCTACATTCATTAATATTTAAGATTATTAAACCAGCAGTAAGATAATTGAATTCAAATTCTGTCGTTAAGCATCCTGACGGTGCCTTATCGCTTTTAAAGAAGATAGGGTGGGGAAATTAATAACAATTAGTAATTTGATTAAACAATTATGCTCTGACCGGGCAGCTTATCAAGAAGCCAAAGCTCAAATGACGAGCACAGATCTCTAATCAGTCCACTCACGAGACTTGGAATAAAGAGGAGTTGCGAGCAATTGCATCCATTTACAGGCAATTTTCGAAATCTGCTCCCAAATCGGCTGCTTGCGAGCCATCACGGCCCCATCCTTCTGCGAATTTGAGACGATACAATCTAAATGCTAATCAATTCCAGCAACGAGCCCTCTTTTGGGAGGCCGATTTCGTACCGCCTTCCCCCTTGTCTACGGGGACGGACAAGACGAGAGTTTTTTGTTAGCACACTGACATTTAGAGGGTCCCGTTCAAATCCAACCATTGCTTATTAGATTAAAGCCTGATGGGCTGAACAACTCGGAAAATCTGATGTAAGGCGTTCCACTTTGTCAAGACAGTATGGAAAACAGGCACAGAAGTTATACTACTTGCACAGTGTAAACTTTTAAATTCTGCACAGCTAACACCTATAGCTCTACTGGGAAACAATCTTTTAACATGGATTACTTACACGCTTTTTTGTCACTTCCACTTCTCAAATAGAAGCACTTTGTAGTTGTACAATTATAGACCATAGTTTCTCCACATGCTTTATTACCCTTTATTCTGAATACGGCCACCTCACAACTAGAAGTTCCGGGTTCAGTCCCAGGGTGGAGCAGTCTGGGTGCTTTCTGCAAGTCCTCCCCATGTCTGTGTGGGTTGACTCCGGGTACTCTGGTTTCCTACCCCATGTCTGTGTGGGTTGACTCCGGGTACTCTGGTTTCCTACCCCATGTCTGTGTGGGTTGACTCTGGGTACTCTGGTTTCCTACCATAGTCCAAAGACCTATGTTAGGGAAATTTATTACTCTAAATTGGCATTAACTTTGTGTGTATAACTAGTTCTGATATAACCAAGCCCAAACAAGCAACCAAACCAAAACAAGCAAAAACCCTTTGCTCCACAGGACCTACACAGATCAGGTACTTTATGGGTGGTGGATCATTCTTAGCACCCCAGGGACAGTCATGTTCCCGAAGGTTGTCGACTTTATTACCTGCTGCTGCTCATGCTCCACCATCAGAGATGGAACAACATCTAAACACAAGCTAATCTTAAACAACACAATCTAAGCACGTTGCCAGAATGCTAAAGACTTTTATATGTATCGTGTTTAAGGAAAAGTTCATTGCAGAGTATTGCCACGTTCATGGTGTGAATACAGAGCGTTAAATACTTGTACTGCTTTCTTGTGTAATGGCTCTTCGCTTTATATTTTCTCATTCGCTTTACCCTCGTGTATTGTTTTCCTGTTACTGCCTGTATTTTTCAGCTCTGACCTCCACCTGACTTTGACCACTTCTCTGTCTGTGTCTGCTCCCTTTTTCATGTTAGCTTTATCCGCAAGCGTCTGGAGTTTGCGTGTCAGCGTTACAGATGTGCTGGTGGTGTGCTAGTGTGTGTTGCACTGGTGTGAGTGGATCAGACGCAGCAATGCTGAAGAATTTTTTTAAACACCTCATTGTCATTGCTGAGAATTCAATCAACCGAAAATGTTCAGCTATAGGTGTCACTTTGGGAGGGGATACCTTATTTATTATAAAAAAAAGCAGTGTCTAGAGGGGATTAGTGCACTGTGGACTTAAAGCATTTCTGTTTACCCGACTGGTTGATTAACGAAGAGATATTACATACTGTACACATTTTTGGCCCGATTAAGCGGAATTTTGGACCAAATAAGCGGAATAACATTACACGTATATAATAGGATTTCGTTCGGTACTTTAGGATTTGGCCTGAATAAGCGGCTGGTTCCATTAACTGGTGGTCCAATTAACAGGGATCGACTGTATTCATATTAAATTCACTGACATTGCATGACATCTACAAGTTGAAGCAACATTGTAGATGTGTCTAATAGAGTGAACAGTGAGGGTATGAGGGTAAACAAAAACTCTAGCAGTCCTGCTGCAGTACAGTTTGGGTATAGTTTTGGTTCAGCATGTTTCAGAGGTCCCCATAAACACTGTTTTTGTAATTGTAACTTCCTTCAATGGAGGCTCAGAATGAAAAGTTTTCAAAGAGCCTTTTTTTTTATTATTGTATAGCATGGCTGTCGTATTGTTTGGTGCCACCTGTCCTAAAATCCCATTTGAAAATTCAAAAGACTTAAAATGAAGACCCGAAGGCCAGTCAATAACCAAATAATATTATCCTTTTACTCAAAATATAGCTGTCTTTATAAATATTTGTTGTGCTTTCAGCTCCTGCACCGTCTCACTGTTTTTTTTAAATTCTTCATCAGGGTCCCTCCTCATTTCGGAGAACTTCTATCAAGAACCAGAAAAAGGTTACCTCTCTTTACACTCTCCACAGTCGTACCATGACCCTCGAGACTCACACCAAGCCAACGCTATCGATCGAGGTACTGTAGAAGCAGTTATTAAGTTTATTTATTTCTCCACTGTCTTAAAGCAGCATTACAATTTGCACTTATCTTTTAATATCCAAGACCAATGTAATGTTATACTGAGCAAGTCAAGGGCGACAGTGGAAAGGAAAAAGTGTTATATATTTGAAAATGTTACAAGGAAGAAACCTTGGGACGACAAAGATTTAGAAAGACACCAAGTCTTGTATGATTTACACGTATAGCGAACGTACAAACAAGAACTACTGTTGCTTACGAACTTTGTTCATTGAAAAATAAATTTGC
>JAUZST010039550.1:0-27089 GCA_034779995.1 Parotocinclus haroldoi
CACAATAAAAAAAATGTTAAATGTTGAAAGTTGTAGGCATGGTCTGTAAATTAAATGATGCAGACCCTCAAATATTCTCTTTGAATTCCAGGTTGTGAGGTAACAAAATGTGAAAAATGTAAAGGGGGGGTGAATACTTTTGCAAGGCACTGTATATTAAGCTTGATTTGTAACTTTCTAAGCCATGTTAAACCCAGAATGATCACTACAATATAACATAATAATGCTGCCGTATGTATGTAGTCCACCATATGTACAATAAAACAATATTTTAGATGTTACATATAAATCATGACTGTATACTGCATATTACTGTCTGAACATTACAGATTTCACAGGAAAGTGTTCTCTACACTTGGTTTGTATGTGCCAACATTGCCAAAACCAAAAAAACTTGTTCACTAGGTAAAGCCGTATGAGGTAGACAAACACCACATCATGGCTTTTTACGCATAAATATTAGTTATATCAAGTGATTGCATGTGGTTGCGTAACAAATACTATATTAGTGGACTACTGGTTCCCTACCACACAATGTCAGGAGAGCTCCACCTTCTTCCAATCTGCAGTGGAAATTTGATTTATCAAGAAGAGTTTGGATTAGAAATTATACCACATTGTGTGACTTATAACGTGTCACTATGCCACACCGTGTCATGGAAATTATGCATTATATACTAGTAGTTATTCCTGACTTCAGAAGTTCTAACTCTAAAGTTTATCTCTTAACTCTAAACACAGAAATTGGCTCAAAAATCTCAGATAACTATATTAGCTCTTTTTGTCCGGTGTAGTCAGATTGCCAGCTGTAGCTTATATTCCCCTGCAAAAATGTTCCAAACCATAAATTAACCCCAAAATATTAAACTGTTAATTCTCTCAAAGGCAAATAATTGGTCAGGAAATGACTAAGAATTAAAGCAATGGATGCAATTGATTAAATCAATTGATGTTGATCCCTAAAATGTTAGAGCGTGTGAAAAGCTTTTCATAGAAAGAAGAGTCAGTGTAGCTCCACTCAATGGTAAGGGTTTCAAGAAGTTTGTGAGAAGCTGAAGAATGATTCCTGGTCAGTTGTAAGGCCAATTATTATCAATAAGGTTCAAATTGACCAAGCCCAAATATGAGTCTTAGACTTGATCTTAAGCCACTTATTGGTAGCTTGCATTGTCTTGTTTAAAAATAACATATGATCGTTTTTCTTTAAAAAACGACTTTTCAGTTATGAGAAGCCTTTTTTTCCTGTACATCACAACATTAATTTACTTTTCACAATGAAAAGGCTCCCCACAACATGACACCTCTATCTCGATGACTAATGGTATTAGATATGCATTAATGAATGTATTTCTTACAATATTTTGAAGATTCTCTCTGGACCATCACCATGCAACTCGAATCATCAGTCCACACAACTTTCCTGAACTACTTTCAAACGTTCCATATTCCGGCAGAACTACATAATGTCCTTGATGTTTAGTTTAGTACATCTTTTAGACATAAAACCTGCATTAGACACCCTTCTAGTTATTGCTCATTTCTAAAGATGATTGTTTTCTGAGATTTTGAAGTCAGCTCATAGTTTTTGTTACTTTTTGAAAGCTTTCTTTCTGTCATTGAGAACTCAGATTAGGACATAGATTTCAGCAGCTTGTCATCTCTACTTAAAGAAGATCTGGGCCTTTCAGAATTCCAGATCAGGGCTTCTGAATTTTAGAACTGCTGCAGTTGGCAGGCCAAGGACAAATTATGTGGTTTCTGACAGCAACCCCTGCATGATACAGTATCTTTTGGCTTTTGGGGACCAGATTTTTCACTTGTTTAGCTAACACGACATCATATTATAAATCTCTTAACTTGACTTTTGAACACCACCTTGTGCTAGTCTGAGTTTTACAATCAATCATTTATATTTCTGTACAAGACAACAATGAGAGATTCCAACTTTGTCTACCTGGCACAGATGGTGGAACAATCCCAGGAGTGCATATTCTTACTTCTTGATTATTTTCTGACCAATGATTTGTTGTTGGAACAGCAACAATTAAATACTTTTAGACTTTTAGAATTTTAGATTTTGCCCATCTTTTGCCCAGGTGTGTATGCTCACTTTAAAATATTCCTTCCTAACTATGTTGCACCTGCTGTGGTACAAGAAAAGTGCTTAAACGTGAACAAGGCCACTGCAGTTATTAGTGGTTTTCTATATTCAGTCTTCCACAGCACTGGTTTGTGAGCAGCATGCTGGCCTACACAGTGATCGCACCACAGTTCCTCTCTTTATCTGCCTCTTATCTTTTTGTGCTGCTGTGCCATTGTTCTCTGCAGACAGTTTCTTCTGGGCAGCAGCAGCAGCAGCTATCTCCTCAATCTGAAGCTCCAGGTGACGCTGAATAGCCAGACCCAGTTCCTCTGGATCTAAACCTGCCCCATACACCTCCCACGTCATTCCTTCTGCATCCCACTCCACCTCCTTTACTGAAGTCCCAGTTCCCACATCCTCTGTACCTCTACCTGAGCTGGGACGAGAGGTCGTACTGATCTTATGGAACACATTAGAGAGAGGAGAAAGAAGGGAATCTGTAGACATAGTCTGCACACCAACCTCTCTGAAATCCTTTATAGAAGTCATGTTGGAGGCATCTTTTACCGTCTGATGGCAAAACCCAAACGGGTTAGTTTGGTCTACTCTGAAGGTAGAGAGGTTCTTCATATATGACCCTGAGCTACAGCACTGACCTGCAGCCTGTCTGTTTAATCGAGTCTCACTGACCGAGGATACCAGTCGGGGAAAACCATTCAAAGATGAATTTAGCAGTGAACGTTCCTGTGCACACGAGTTTCCTGCGCAGGCTGGAAGTGATATTAAATGTCCAGAACAAGGTACAACAGCACAAGTGTTTCTCAGTGCATTATTAACACAAGCACACTTGCATGCCTGCATCACTTGGTTGTGCTCACCTTTAAAGGAACTCGGAGTGTAAAACTCTGCATTCGCCTCTTGCTGTACAAGGCTGTGTGTATTTCTCAGACAGAGTCTGGAACCTAGAGCAGGAGAGAGCATCCCATAGACCATTCTGTTGCAAGGTTTTGGGCTTTTACTAGTCACACAACATTGGCAGCAGGTCTCCCTGGCATCCATCCTTAGGTCTCTGTCCATGGATGGGGAACGGGATGCAGACGTTTGTCTGTTATAGGCCTGCTGTCTTCCCCAGAGCAGTTCTTGTGTTCTTCTGGCTGGTGAATTCTCACTGATGATCCAGGGCCGCATGGTTTCTCCACACCAAATCCCAGTCTCTGGGGTGTTGTTGGAACTACCTGCACTTGCTTGATCTGTCTCCAGAGCAACAGACACACTTGTGACTGGTTCTCCTTTACTTAAAGGCATTTGAAGGTAGGTGGCAGTGCTGGTACTCTTACGGAGATGCTGTCGGCAATAGGCCAGCTCTGTTAGGTGGGAAGGATCACTTGCTAAGTGTGTGGAACTCTTTGACAAGGAGATAATTGGAGGCTCAAGGTCATCATCCAGCACTGCTCTGGTAGAAAGAAGGTGGCTGTTGGAGGAGGAGATGCCAGATTCAGGGTTCTTTTCTTCAGCCATAGTGAAAATCCTATTGAAAAATACAAATTTGTGAGAAATAAATTTGCGCGTAACTAGTTTAAAGGCAATTGACAACACTTAACCATTCTCTTAATATTTTAAATTTGTTACAATTAGCAAAACAACGAGTGTCAGAGCACTTCATACAACGCTATATTAGAAAACGTATTTTTACAGCACAAATATACTGTACTTTTCTCAAATGAAATGACCAGACTTAAACATGTATAGCATGTTTCATATTGTAAATAATTATTTCTTATGCTCTTCTGAAAGATCTCTGTGTGTACACCAGTTAAAGTTACAATCACTCACAGATAAAATAAGTATTTCATTTGATCTGATCGTCATCCTACATTTTTGCTACAACCAATAATCTGATTACTTTCCAAAAGTTGGGAGTCTTTTGAGATTATTGGTCAGAACACTGAAGGTAAAGGATGAACCCACTAAATTCACATTTTCTAAACAGATACTGCTAATAAGTACTGATTGCATGACTAGACCGTGTTTATATTTCACTTCATCTCTTGGCAGATTGGAAGATGACTTTGGAACCCCTGCTGGCGTGTTACATTCTACTGTTAGCATGTACACAGATACACAAATAGACACTAGTATCACTATGGCAAAATCTTCCTAAATGCAATTTATTGCTATCTGTGTTGACATCCAAAACACAGTAGTCTAAAAATAGGAAGAGCAAAGCAGTAGTGCCATGTTTAAATAGCCAATGAAAACACTATTTCCTAATGTCTACAATGTTTTGTAATGAGAGTCTAAAACAGTATATTCAAGACTGTAAGATATATTATCTGGCAAGAAAACAAGGTAGAAGAGAATATCCCCACTTGCAAAACCAGACAATCATGCCTGCATATGATGCCTAATCCTCACAGTGGTGGGTCAGTTTATTAGAATGCTGTGCCATCCTGTGCAAAATACTAATGTATAAAGAACATACTGTACACAATACTTTCAGATAAAACAAATAAAAAAGAAAGAAAGAAAGAAAAACAGAAAAACAAATAAACAATATTTTCCACTCTCTGGAGTTTACATGTGTTTTATTACTGAGGTCATCAACAGCAAACCATTAAAAATATATATTTTGCTTTGCGTTACAAAACTTTTTATAATGCACTGACAGAATACTTCCAGTTCTTGTCAATAGCTTATAATATGTTTGGTGACTGGTATCTGAACGATGGGCAGTAACATTAGTGAAGACCAATGCTAACCACACTCTTGATTTACAATCCAGAGTAAAAACCAAAGGGTAATATGGTAATAGATCTAGCTAGGCCAACAGTTCTCAGGTTCTGATTTCATACATTTAGTATTACCTAAATGTCCTTACATTTAAGGTCATAATGTTCTTTATGTTTTTATATTCTCTCTGTGGTTTTTGAACATATGACTCATATTTCTTAAGTGGAGTCAGACTGTTTTGTAAACATCAATGCTAGACTCATAGTGGAAACTCTATGTGAGATGCTGACACACTTTAATCATACAAGGCCATGATGGTAAGATGTGACCTCCTTGCTCTAGTTACATAAAAAAATAAACTTCCTCCTGCAGCAACACATATAAGCATAAATACAGGATAGGCATGGCAGGAATTTACCTGGGTTCCTAAGGACTGAGATCAACTGTTAGGCTAAATGTCAGGGATGACTCAAAGCCCAAAGGACAATGTACAATGACATCTCAATGAACTGCTCTATAAGTCTCTAAACTTTTTTTTTTAGCAAAGTCAAATCTTATTAAAGTGATATGATATGAATTGTATATGTTTAAAAGTATATATAGTATTGAGGCATTAAGGAAGTCAATTGTACCTGAAAAAGTGGTTTCCGAATTTACATTTATATAATTTAGCAGATGCCCTTATCCAGAGCGACGTACCACTGATACAATCTTACAAATAAGGGCCTTGCTCATGGATCCAGTTTTTCTTACTGCTACTAAGTAAAATATATCTAATACTTACACAACTGTCTGTGTGTGAGGTATCCACTACCAATAAAAGCTCTTATATAATGGCAGTAAGTGTTGAGCAGCAACCAGAAAACAGTACTTTAGTTTTTAGCAGGCGCTCAGAATCCATATACATACACCATTCCTGCCATACACACTATGCTCGTTAAGACAAAATTCATTAGCAAAAATCATTACATAAATGTATGGGGTACAGCACAGTAGCACTGTCACCCCACAGTACCAAAGGTCCTGACTGTGTGGAGTTTGCTGGTTTTCTCCCTGACTGTGTGGGTTTCCTCCAGGTAGTCCAGGTTTCCTCCACATTTCACAGACATGCATTAAGTTAAATGGCATCTTACTGTTTCTTACTGTAAGTGTGAATGGGGTGGTTCCCAACATGCTCCCTGTGCTGCCGGTTAGGTCCTGGGTCCCTGCGATCCTGATCTGAATTAAGTGTGTATGAGTGAGTGAAGGAATGATTGACCTAGTGCCTCTCAATCGCTTTCTTTTATGTGTAGGTCTTACTGCCCTGTTATAATTCCAGAATACATAAAACCTTTGCAATAAAGCACAGTACACAGTCCTTTACATCAAAAGTTACATTAAACACGTCCTTTCTTACATGCGTACGTACATTGCATACCTCCCACTCTCCTGTCACCTCTCCAGCTGCCCAGAAAGCTCCCACCTCAGACACTCCTCCCTCTCCTGCTCGTGCTGGCGCCTGAAGACGTGCACAAACGGAGTGGCACTGTTGGATTATCACCGCCTGTCATCTGATTAGAAACTAAAGGCTTTGCCTGTGAGACACAAATCCTCAGTAGGAGGAGGAGGACTGAGGTGGGGAAGAGAGGGCGGTGGTAAGAGAGAGGATGGGGGTGGAGGTCACACCGAGGAGAACTGAGGTGTCATATGAACACTCAACAGATGTCAAATCAGATCTTTCGGTCTCATGTCTCAGCCAAAACTGCCATCCTTGGACTCTCAGATCTTTCTCTGTATCTCAAATATTTTTCCTCAGTCACAGCCCAAAAGGAAAAAAAAGCAAATACTGCCCGTTAGTATTGTTGATCTGTCCCTTTTAGTCTCTTTCTTACATACACACATCTCTTACTCATTCAATTTCAGCCAATTTCTCTTCTGGTTGCTATAGAAACAGCCATGCTCAATAGGAACCCAATGCATTTTCATCATGACATTTTTAAGGTTACTGTGGGAACAATGAAAACAGCACCTTAGAAAATAGGTTTTGCAAATGTAATAGCTACCAGGAAAACAGGGAAAAATGTGTTACCTTAAAAAAAAAATATTTATCTTCATTTTCTTAGAGATAATAAAACAAGGAAAGCTACCTCATAAGTGATCTTTTGATTGTTATGAACTAATGGTGCAGACAAACATCATCAGTAAAGAGAAACTGTGATTGTAATGAATGCAGTGAAAGTTAAAGCTCAATGACAGGGATAAATGGACACAACAATCAAAATATATCACGGTGGCATCCCTGGTCTGTGTTAAATACATGCACATATTCACAAATATACAGATTCACCTTTATTAATATACACATGAAAATATGTATACTATAATGTATATTCACATCGAAAAACTTTTTTCACAGACCTAGCTTTCTGACCCAAGGAGCAACAGATACTTATACATACAGTGCTCCCTATAACAAAATAAAGCCTTACTACGTGATTGAAAATGCTTCTTCGTAATCCAGTATCAACACAAATACACACTGCTAGCTTTACAAAACTAGATCTTATGACAAATCATAAATGTTAGGGTTTAAAGGCTATATAAAGTCTCATGAGAAACATAAAACTGAGCAACTAAAATGTAGCTAAAGGCCCTTCCTAAACCTAACATTTTACATCTGGATCGATTTTGCGGTCCCAAAATAACACAAGGCAAATTTAGAAAACCAAAAGACTTACCACTTTGAGTTCTGTGCTACTGGATGGGCCCCAGCACCTTATTATCCTGAATTGGATTAATTGGTATGAAAATGAGCAAATATCTTTCCATGGCTTCCCCAAAGACCCAATTTAAAAACACCTGAAAGTAAGCATCTGAAATAAAATCTCCACCTTAAGATTATTTTCTTCTTCTAACATCCTACCGCAAGACAATCAAAACAGTACAACAGCATTCTCTGAACGAATTACAATGAATTCAGGCTGGTTTGCTTTATTTTGTCACCTTTTCTCTTTTCTGGATTAACTAGGTAATGTGAGAAAACCAGCCACACTAAATGATAAGCCTTATTTTGTAATGTTATCCCAAAGCTAATCATTAACTAACTGACTGGCCGGAGTAAGATGTCATACCTGCAGTAACAATGCTTTGTTTGTACAAATTAAAATCTGAATAGGGGTTCTGCTATCAGTAAGCAGCTATGTCATACATAATACATAAACATGTCAGTGTTGATGTAGTATATAATTATGTTAAATGAATTGTGTTGTGAGAACTGAAAAGCTAGAATAACAGTGGGCAACTGTAGCTTTTGGAAATGCATGCATATTCAGTATTCGTTCTTGTATATTTAAGATGTATCACTGGTTACGTATCATTAATGAATAAAATGACCTGCATTTTATATACTACCACAAATATATTTATTGTATTCAGAATATGTTATGTTTTATGGTGCACAGTTTGATAATTACAAGCTTACATTGAATCTTTACATTTTTGCATTGTTGGTGAGAACAGAGCAGGTGTCACTAAAATGAGACCTATATCTACCAAATTAAAGTGCAGAAGATTAGATAAGTGCTCAGTGCTTCATCCAAGTTAGGTTTTACGTGTACAAAAATGACAACTTGAACTCCACTCAAGACCGCTGTGTAACGTAGCCTCTGGACATGTGTGTTCATTAACCAGGTTGAGCAGCTTCAGGAACATTGTGGTCATTAGGGGGATTTGTGGTCAGACACTGGGAGCTGCTAAAGAAACTAAATAGAAGTAACAGCAGAATTACAGTATGACTCCTAACCACAAAGAGGAATGAAAACAAAGGTTTTGTCCATCCATGGCTGGTAAGTAAAGTTCTGGTAAAGAAAAGCTCAGCAGTATCACAATGAGCATATGTTTGTTTTGTACAATTCATGTAATGTAAATTGAACATAAATTAGATTTTTTTTGTTAAAAATAGTTTTGGTTTGGCATGATATTCATACAAACAATGTTAAAAAAAAAGTAGGAGCAACTTGAATCAATGACTGGACAGAGACAAACAGCAATATTTGAAAAACAGATGCACTGAAGAAAAAAGTCCATAAGCAAACAAATATTTGAATAAAGAATAATGAAAAAACATCAGGAAATGTGATAACTGCCATGGTACAGATAATGCATTGCTTGTGGAAGTTATAATTTTGCATAACACAAGTTCCAACAAGTCCCTGCTCCGCCTTAAAACCAGTACAATGCAAATACAAACCAGTTTAAAATATTCCAATAGGTAGCATCTTACATACTGTAGCATACAATTAGATGATGATGCAAATACAAATGAGAGGCAATGTGCAGAGATTATGGATAGAGTATTAAATATAACATGTATTTCTTTTCTACTTCTTTGTGCCTTCAGATCCCATGATAGCTCTGGCCACTGGTCTATGTGCTATATTTCTCTTTCTTGTATTGGTTGGCCTGACGGTATATCTCTTGTGGAGGAAAAAACAGGACCAGAGTCAATACCAAGAACTGATCAGCATTAATCCTGCTGTTCCACCATGCACCCCTGTGCTCCAGACATTACAAAGCAGCAACTACAGGTGTGCACCTTCAATATCTCTGTTGTAATTTATCACAATTGTTTAGACATGTGCATGTAACTACATTATCATTGAAAAACATTTATAATTTATAGTTAACATTTCCTATTTATCCAGTTGTTATTGATTTTTATGCCGTTTCATGTCTCAGTGCACCTCGAAAGCACTCAACAGATAGAAATAATTGAGATAAATATAATAAATTTAATTAACCAACTTTTGTGTACATAATAGATCAACACTAGATCAACATATGATCAACATTAAATACATAATTTATAGATCATTTATGATTTCACACATCTTTTCAGTTTACTCCAAACCAACCTAGCGGAATTGTGCTGGCCATTCTGGGATTTGAAGCCTAGTTTCTTGTGCTTATCCTATAAGGTAGTTCTACAACAGCATGTGGAGTTGTTAGGGATGAGTGATATGTATTGTCTATACTAATATCTTAATTGTCATTTTAACAATGAGTAAACTGACATCATATTTAGTGACAGTTTTGTTTTGATGCCCTTCGTTATAGCATTAGCAGAAAAGGGATTTCAGGAAGTGCTCAAAAGTTTGCAAGAGAAAAGGAAAAGGTTAAATGCAATATGTTTGGAAAGGTGATCTGTTGTGATCTGATGCATCTAAAACAAGGGAAAACATCACCAGAATGATACTGTGCTACCTTCAAACTTGTAATCAATAAGAACTTACATTGACATGCAAACAATGTCCAGTCCTAGTAGAAGATGAAGATCATGACAAACGTTTGAAATCAGCTGTCATAAATGCTGTCATACGTGACATTGTGAAAGACAGGCTACCAATTCAGGCAATTGAGAGGGATGGGTTTAAACAACGTTTAAAACTTTGTCATCTAATTATCATTATCACTTCTACTTGCTGTAGCACATACACCTGTCCAACTAGGGTTAGGCAATGGAGTACTTCATGGTGGCGCACGATGCTGTGCCAGATCTGGTTCAGGGTGTTTTTTTCTCTTTCAGTTTAGTGCCTACCTTTGTACCAGTTCATTCAGTTTATTCACTGGTATGGTTACTTGCTTAAATGTTGATAAAAAAAACACAATATGGGGTGCAATAAAAGCTTTGACCACTAGTGTATTTCTAATTCAACAAAAGTGTAAACATAGTTTTGCTCTTGTAGCTCGTCTGAAGTTCCGTTCTTTCTGCCTCCACGCTTTGAGAATTCATCCCACGTTGGAAGGACTGAAGGGAGAGAGGAGGAGCAATGGGACCAGCGCCCACATCTCCATAACCAGCGTGGCTCTTTAACAGTAGGGAGTAGGTCATTTTAGGATTATGTGAGGATTCATGTGAGGATTAACTATTCACTTTATGTTTTTGGATTCCTCTCTATTCTCATTATATGCACTCTTTGCCCCCCTTCCCCGTTGCACTCCTTATTTGACTGTATGCTTCTGGAGGCTGGTTCCCACTGGGAAGCTTGAGGCCAGACCTCTATCATTTGCCTGAAGAACCCAGCGAATGGGCTCAGCCCAGCGGCACCACTGTACGCCTGTGTTTCGCAGTTCAGTATCATCAGGAGCGAGAGCAGCTGATGGTCTCTCTGCTGCAAGCTGCCAACCTGCCTGTCCAGTGGCAGCGCAATGGCACATTGGTCAAACTACAGCTGTTGCCATCTGAAGACAGACACCATCGCCAGGCCAAGGCTAGATGTAAAGGTTGCCACCCACAGTTCAGCGACAGCTTTGTGTTTCAGGTATACGATATACAGATACGAACTAAGATTTTTCAAGTTGTTTTAAGGTTGCCTATAGAGCATAATACATTTTGCATTATACAAGTTGTACAAGTCTTTGCTCAGAATACAATTTGCGAATTTTACCAATAGGAAGTGGCAATACAATGTAGTAGCTTCTGTAAATCTATCTGCAATTTAGGTCTTTATATTGACTTTTGAGAAGCCAGTGGCATATTGACTAAAGTGTTTAGCACTGTCACCTTACAGCTCCGAGACCCATTTCATTCCAGCAACTCATACTCATCTGATGCTAAAGAATACCAGTGCTTTGAAAATGAACATAAACCTTTCTCAACCATACCGTTTATTTTAACATAAAACATTCTGATATTAACATAATAATATGTCAAATAATGGCCATGCTCGTTGATCATATTATCAGTGCTATAGTACCATAAACCAGTGGACTTTGTCTCAGCCTTATTTATATTCGTTCTTGTCGGTGTCTCAGAAATTGTTGTCGAGAACAGCCGAATCGACGTGCGGCGTTTGCATGAACAACTACTGAGTGCAAAAATGTTCCTGTGGGTAGCCGGGTAGTTCATTCATAATAGTTCATTTGATTTTCTCTTCTCAACAGCTGAACAATACAAGCTTCAACTGAACCCATTTATTAATTTGCAATTATTCATTAAATGCAAATAAAAACACAACAGCAATTATCAGAATGAATATCATAACATATCATTATATTAGGTACTCTCTATATTATAAACAGAATATACAAGCTGTGGTTTTGTGCTGTGTGCCTGGTGACAATTTCAGCCATAGCCAATAACTACAGGTGACAAACAAAGGCAAACATTTTAAAATATGACCAACTTTAATATGCTATTAATGTGTTCATTTTGATAGGTGAGCTAAATATCTTATGTCGACACTAAATTGGTTGTCAAATGAACAAATCTTTGACACTAACATTTGTATTTTGTTTGTGGTTTTAAACAATACAAACCCAGCATTTTAGATGATTACAGTTAACTTAAGACTACATTGTTATAATTTTTCTAATGAAAATACAGTATGAAAATGTGGAAGTCCTACCTTGTTTGCAGTTGAGTAATAACACAGTGGATCAGTGCACTCTGAACATGAGTGTGTACAGTGTGGACCGACTGAAGAAGCATCATCTGGTGGGCCATGTTTTATACCCTCTCAGATTTTCTGAACTTCAAGAGGCAGCGGGCAAAGTTCTGTGGAGGAACCTGGAGAGTGAGAGTGATCTGGTAGGCTAAGAAGTACTGGGCAGATTTCATGTCCAATACTTTCTGACTTTCTTTTCAACATTCTGTTATGCAATAATTGTTGTACTATAAATAATAAATATTCTGTTTTAATGCAGCCCCTTTCGAAACATGGCAATATCCATGTGTCTCTGAACTATATCCAATCCCTACAGCGCCTCACTGTGGTTGTGCTCAGGGCACGTGGACTCCAATGTCCTAACAATGCTGGTAAAGTGTGGCAATAACAATGAATTGCTCATCAAAATATGAAACTGAATGATAGAATATATATCTAAATGGGTCAGTTTAATTCAGTGTGCCAATGTCTGACCTGTAATTTGGTCTGGACAGATGTTTCTGTTCAGGTTACTCTGCAGATACACACCCAGGTGGTGAAAACAAAGTGGACGTCAGCAGCCAGAGGAAATGGTCCCACCTTTAATGAGAAGCTTACTTTTAGAATCCTGCCTCTGCAGCTTGATGCAGCCTGTCTGAGCCTGTTAGTCCAGCAGCTGAACACGACTGAGCCATCTGAGTGTCGACCAACCACCTACACCAACGCACCTTGTACGTTGTGTCATTACATGTCAAAATCAAATTATAACAAAACAGAATAATAACAACAGTATATACTGTTACTGTTACTAACTATCTAGTACTAACATGTCCCCCAATTGCATGGTGATTTGATTTTAAAATGATTTTATTCCAGAAACTTTAGTAATATTTGATGTGTTTATGCTCACATTCTGGTAATTCAATCCAATATCGGCTCTTTTTCATTCATTCCTTTATTTATTTACATATGTGCTTAATCTAAAGATGTACTTGAGGGACAATTGGGGATTGTCCAATTTTGATCACTTACTTTTCATGCTTGCTTAATCCAGTTTAGGATTGTGGAGGCCAGGGTCTAACCGGCAACACAGGGTGCAAGACAGGAACCAAACCCAGCCATTCATAATGCTTCCTAAAATATTCAATATACAGTTTAATGCCTCAGTTTAATTTTACCTCACTTCTAGATAAATGTTTATACATAGCAAATACAGTAATTTAAAAAAATATTGATCATAAAATAATTGTCCCATTTATTTCTACCCCACAGTGTCCCTTGGACTGGTGGTCATTGGGCCATTTATGTATGCCAGAGGCAAGGAATTGGAGCACTGGAATGACATGATCAGTAAATCACCAGAGCTGGTTAAGCAGTGGCATGGACTAGGGGCACCTAACACCACTGAAAAACTAACATGACTATTATGTTTTAAAAAATGCATTTTAGGACATGCATACTAAAGGTAACAACTAAGTAACAGAATGAGAACAACATATTTACAAACTGCTAAAATATATTAAGGTGAAATAGCTAAAAACATAAATCTATGTAAAGTATGTATGTTTTATTCAGATACTGTAGCAAAAATGAATACATTCTCACACCTACAGAACTGTATGACAAAAGCATTTTATGTGGTTTTCTTATTAGATACGTAGTTATTATCAATTAGACCTAAATGAAAATGCTAAAAAGGTGCCAAACTATTATAACCATCTGTCCTCAGCAATGTTCATGAAAGTGGCAGTTGTCTGTGTCAAAGTGATGTCCATATGAATGCCCAGACCCAGGATTCAACAGTAAAGGATTCTTCTTCTGACAGTTTATCTTTGTTATTAATTCCCCAGGTAAACCATACATACAGGACTGTATTAGATTATATATAATTGTTTTAGCCAAGCTATAATGACCATATTTAATACGTATTTTGCTAGAGTAAAAAAAATACAAGTAATACATACAGGAAATGTACAAGCAGCGTTTCAAAACAGAAAAAATAACATTTCTATAGGCTACATATAAGCTATTTGGTGTAACCTCCCCTTACACTTGCATCTGGCAATTCCAACAGAATTCTATTAATATTCCCTCAGGTGTTCAAGATTAACTATATAGATTTAGATTTACATTAATGTCATTTAGCAAACTCCCTTAATCCATAGAGTCTTCCAATTAATGCAATCTTACAATCCAAGCAATTTTAGGTCAAGGGCCTTGCTCAGGGACCCAGCTGTGGCAGAGGTGGGATTTGAACCCAGGTATAGATAGTGGTATATACCACTCTGATCGCTAATTTGCTGTGTTCTGCCCATTCTCAATGCTCCTGGCTCTAGTTCTTACATGCTGACAAGCATCTCCTTTGTTTACTATTAGAAATCCATATTAGTACCTGCTTTTCAATCACATGCTGTTGCAGGAAAGTTGGTGACACAGGGCACAAGGCAGGAACAAACCTACACAAGGCTCCAATTGTAAGCCACATACACTCACATGCTCACACACGTGACACTTTGAAAACACTAATTAACTTAATACACAATTTTCCAGTACATGGAGAGGACATGCAGACCCCACACAGGCCAGGGTCTCCACAGAGTCTGGGATCAGAATTGAGCAGGGGAACTCAGGGCTATGAAACGTCGTTACTAACCACTGCACCACTGCACCATCAAATAAAATCTATAATCATCCTGTCTATCTTCACCGGTCTTTGAATCACTGGTTCAACCTAAGTTTAAAATTTTCCAATCTGTACGATTCTCTTGATGAATACTTGGTGGTATCATCACATTGCTACTTTTACCACCATTCTCACTTTATATGGGAGCAAAAGCCAAATTCCAAGACAGGGATATACACTTTTTAAAATGCAAGTCCACAATATGTTTTCTTTGATTACTCCCTCATCATGTCTTCAAAAAAAATACGTTTGGTGCTGATGACCAGTTGTCACTCTTGAAACTTGAAACAAGGAACAGGGGACCACCAATGTAGTTTTTTCTATTCATCACTTGAATCACATTGAATCATCACATTCATCACATTGAATACTTGTTACTCAGTGTCTGCATTATATTTAAAAGCCTGATGCTTATATACAATTCAACTTCAATTCGTATACATATATACTTATATACAATGCTTATATTCAATTCAATTCACCTCATGACAAAGATTAAATCCAGCCTGTATATGACTTGAGTTGGCAGGATAGTCTCAAAAACAAGGGGAAACATTAAGACTCTTTAAACATCTAATTGCTGATTTTTATTTGCTGCTTTCATATGATTCTCCTAATATTTGTAATTATTCTTCTTGCTTATTGAATTCCCCTCTGTCTGTCTGACATCCCCTGAAGTGTGTACCTTCCAAAAGGAGAACCACCAACCCTGCACCGCAAACCTTTATACGTGATGAGACCATTCGTCCTCACAGGAAAGTGTGAAACACTGCTGATTTTAGACTCTTCTTCTTAGGAAGGCTCTTTAAAAAGTACTTTATAACATTGTAGAAATTTGAGAAACAGCCTAAATGTCTGAAGCTTGGCAAATGTCGATCAGTGTCTTGTCTAATGCGTTGTTCCCAGAACAAAGTGGAGTAGCACGGGAGCATTTCCACAATCACTGAGCACTGTCCTTGAGACCTTTGATTCAGGCGAACCACTGTCACTGCTGACACAAAGCCAAATGGGTACTTGGATGTGCCATAGAACACAAGCTCCTCTTTGTTATAATGGGCTCTCTTCTCCCAGACAAGCGTAGAGCTGTCTTCATCACCCATATCAGCCAGGTTACACAGAGCTAATAGGCAAGAGCTCAGCAACACCTCATTCTCACAGTACTGGAGAAGCATAGTCACCAGTCTGGGGACAACTCCAAGTCTCAACAGTCTGTCCTGCTGCAGATCTGAACACATACCAATTCAAGGGTTTATCAGAGAGGGATCATCAATGTTACTAAGAAAATACATTTTATAGTGCATTTTTAATTAAATAGTCTACAAACCCAATTCCAATGAAGCTGGAACATTGTGTAAATGTACATAAATAAAAACAGAATACAATGATTTGCAAATACTTGTTAACCCATATTCAATTGAATACACTACAAAGACAAGATAATTGTTTTTTGCAAATATTTACTCATTTGGAATTTGATAGCTGCAACAGAAGTTCCAAAAGAGTTTGGACAGGGGCAACAACATTACGTTTACATTTTACATTTACGGCATTTAGCAGACGCCCTTATCCAGAGGAACTTACAATGAACGCAGTCTCACAATCCAAGCAGTTGTAGGTTAAGGTTCTTGCTCAAGGACCCAAGTGTGGCAGCTTGGCAGAGGTGGGATTTGAACCCTGGACCTTTTGGTCCAGAGTCCAGTACCTTACATGCTAGGCTACCACAGTCCAACAAACAACAGATTGGAAATGCTCAAAAACACCTGTTTGAAATATTCCACATGTGAGTGTCATGACTGGGCATAAAGGGAGCATCCAGTCTTTCACGAGCAAGAATGGGGCGAGGTTCACCACTTTGTGAAAAACTGCAAAAGCAAAAAGTCAAACAGTTGAAGACCGTTTCTCATTGTGCAATTGCAAGGAATTAGGGATTTCATCATCTACATTCGATAATATAATCAAAAGATTTACAGAATCTGGAGAAATCTCTGCAAGTAAGCAGAAAGGCCGAAAACCAACACTGAATTGGTTTAAATGAATTGGCTGCATTAAATAACAAATTTGTAATGAATGTGTCATTCTGCAATGGATATTATCACAGGGACTCAGGAACACTTTAGAAAACCATTCCAGTGAGCACAGTTCATCTTTAAATCTACAAGTGCTAGTTAAAACTCTACCATACAAAGTGAAAACCATATATCAACAACACCCATCAACGCCACCAGCTTCTCTGGGCCTGATCTCATCTGAGATGGATTGACGCAAAGTGTAAAAGTGTCATGTGGTCTGACGAGTCCCCATTTCAAAAAGCTTTTGGAAATCATGGACATCGTGTCCTCT
Source organism: Parotocinclus haroldoi (assembly GCA_034779995.1). NCBI lineage: Eukaryota > Metazoa > Chordata > Actinopteri > Siluriformes > Loricariidae > Parotocinclus > Parotocinclus haroldoi. The sequence goes on from JAUZST010039550.1 coordinate 17,240, forward strand.
GGGCGAAAGAGGAAAAGAACTGTCCGGATCGTTATCAGTGCAAAGTCCAAAACTAAAGTTGTATATCAAACAAAAATGGGAAAGAATTCCACCAACAAAGCTTCAACAATTAGTGTCCTCAGTTCCCAAATGTTTATTGAGTGTTATTAAAAGGAAAGGTGTAACCTGTAAGGGCAATGTAAACATGCCCCTGTCCCAACTTTTTTCTAATGTGTTGCAGGCATCAAATTCCAAAAGAGTGAATATTTGCAAAAAACAATAAAGTTTATTCATTTTATCATTAAATATCTTAATATCTGAATGTATAACTTTGTAATGTATTCAATTGAATAAATGTTGAAAAGGATTTGCAAATTATCATATTCTGTTTTTATTTATGTTTTACACCATGCCCCAACTTCATTAGAATTGGGGTTGTAATTGTTTAAATCAAATAATGCGTGTCACAATGGGAGAAAGAGTGCAACTGGTTACCCTATTCAAGACACCTAGACTAAAACACTGCACTTTTAAAAAATAGCAATGGGCCTGCTCAGGAAGGATATTTTATCTGGTGTCACAGCGGCCAGAAATTCAGAAAAATGTTGCTGTGTACAAATGCTTTTCATATTTTGTTGAGGCATTGTGCTAAAATACAAATAATTCAAGTTTTTACTCATCTGTCTGCACTCAATACCCCATAACGAGAAAGTAATGCTAACATTCTTAATTTTTTTGGCAATTTATTAAAACGATAAAACTAAAATATTGCATGAAAATAAGTGCTCAGGCCCTTTTTGTGTCAGTGCCTGAAGGCAGCAGAATCATTTTAGCAGGCTTACTCACTGCTGTTATAGCATATTCTCCCAATGGCTCGACTACCATGCAGGAGAAGATCCTGGTCTTCACTAAGCAGCAAGGCCAGAAGGGCAGAAACAATGCCCGTTTCAAAACAGCTGTCTCTAACAGGAGCTGTAGATAAATAACACACAACAATGACAACTAATATATAGCAAACAGCATCTTCTTACCTACATAAAATGTATTTGGCAAGCTCACTTCAATCATTCAATCTTTGGCTAAGATTCATGGTATATCAAGCAATACAATCTTAAGTCGTCACAGTATGCCAAACTTTTGGATTGAATGCAATTGCAGGAATACTGTACTGCTCACAAAAATTAGGGGATACTTCAATATGGAATATTTCATAATAAAATATCCCCTAAATTTTGTGAGCAGTGAATATTACATATTCACATCTGCATCACTTCACATTCCAAAGCCATGTGTTAGTAAACAAAACCCAAAAGACCCAAATGATTTGCTTACTGATGTTATGGTTTGAACTGGTTGTAGCCTTGATTAGCAAATATAATAGCAAGGCAGTGGAAAGTCCCCACATATGGATAGAAGGACTCCCTGTGACCATAAATAGGATTAAGCAGGTGTAAAAGCGAGTGGGAATGACATATTAGTGACATGGTAGTATATGACATTTACTGTTAAGTCACTGTTACTAAATTGTGCAGTATTTCAGTCATGCAGTTATATAAGTGAATAGCATCCTATTCTCAAATACTGATGCTGATAAAGTAATAGGATATGGCCAGTACAAAAAAGTCAATTCAATTAACTAGAGTTTTAAACCATACACCAACAAGGCAGGTTAATCTAATAATGTTATGACAGAAGGTAAACCTGAATTAAGTAAATGGTTATTGAGTGTAATTACCAGAAGTTTCTAATACACTATACTACATATATATATATGTGTATATGTGTGTGTGTGTGTGTGTGTGTGTGTGTGTGTGTGTGTGAGATTACACTTACCCTCCCTGGCAAGTTCTGCCAACAGTCTAGCTGTATGTAGAGTGAGGGGGCTCTTTCTCCTCAATGCCTGTGCCAGGACTGGCAAAATGCCACTCCTTACCACCTGCTCAGCTAGACCTCTCTCTGAGGAAGATAGCCCACCCCCACATACATGTGTGCACACACACACACACACACACACACACACACACGTTTGCCTCACTATCCTGGTGGGGACTTTTTAAATCGCTATAATAATTACCTACGCCTAACCCTAACCTTAGTAAAACAAAGCAAATAGTGTTGACTCGTTTGTTATCTCAAAAGTATGCCACAGTTTCCTCAAAAACAAATATTTTTAAAAATATTAATGTAGGTATCGAACGCTTCACATAAACCTTAAATTATTTAAGGTTTCCAAGAAAAAATGGCAGATTTGCCTTGGGCAAAATGTGCCCAGAAGGTAAAATGTAACCATATAAGTTATAGTACTATATAAACTTGCAGATTCCTTACTCCTTACGAACACACACATACAATATGCAGGGATTTGCGATCCATAGCACAATTAGAATTTCTACTCTGCCACAAAAACACAAGATTTGCTATAAAGCATATCAATAACGCACATCAAACCTGCCGAATAATTCCTAAACCTGAAGAAACAAGGAATAACGGTCATGTTAGGATCATGTTTACACAGGTGCAACAGTCCCCAAAAGCTGGCAGTCTTTCTGTGTGAGTGGTTAATCAGTGCTGTCATTTAATGGCTTACACAGACAGAAATGCAGATTAGAGTATTTTCTGTTTTCAAATCCACAAGGCTAACATTCTCCTTCAGCATATCCTGCAGTCATCATGCAACGTGTACAGGTTTTAATAGAACATGACACTCAAATAATGGCTGCTTTATAGATTTACATTTTATCAAAAGGACAAAAAGGGCACAAAGGCCTAGTTGCTCGTATTCCTTACTGGTTGCCAGACATCAAAAAATATTCTTTATGTGTGAGACACTCACTCCTCTCTACAGCCGCAGTCAAGAGTGTCTCTAAATGAGGTTTCAGTTCGTCCTCAACCAGCTCTGTGGTCACACTGATAGCATCCAAAGCAGTACTGAACGAGTCTGAAAGAAAATCCATCAGAAATAGATATTTGACATATCAGTAATAGGGTGTTTACAGTGTACAAACAAGACATGACAAGAAATAAGAAATATAATGACAGGAAAATGTAGCAAAATGGGACTGTGTCTGATATTGTAATGTTTCTAAAGATGAAATCTGCTGAAATTCTAGGTTACATTTAACCCACAAGTAACAGGAACAATTTAAAATAAAATTGTGGCGTGCCAATGAGTGGCGTGACTGTGTGTGTGTATGTGTGTATATATATATATATATATATACACACACACACACACACACACACACACACACACACACACACACACACAGCACAACAAAATAAAAGGAAAAAAAAACACACAGCACAATGTAACTCCGTGTTGAGCAGTATATATTGAGTGTCAAAGTTTTTCCCATTACAAATGGCCATTACAATGGCATATTTAATTAATACATTTCAGACCCCAACAATATATATGCTTTATAAGGCATTATATGCGTTATTGGAATCGTATTGTACAGGTGATCTCTGACTTATGATTGGAGATGTTCAGACAAATTCCTCATAAGTTAAATGTATCATGAACTGATGAGTTTAGCAAGTGTTTGGTACAGCAGTCTGTACTCGATTTTTAGCAGACCCTACAATAGTAATGATATAAAAAGCTTATTGTATAATGAAGTGCTGATTAATGTCATAATTTAGTGAGTAATGGATTGAAAACTAAAAGCAAAACACATTCTCTATTGGTGCTAGCATATCTGATAATGCTAACTGCACCCTGTGCTCTGGGGGATTTAGGACAGGATTTCCATTTCAGTTGGCTGTCAATAGTTTAGGACCTATGGAGACTTGTGTGCACTAAACATACATTAAATTGTATCTGAATAACTGAGGAATGAGTTGCAGATCAAATTGCAGCTAAAAAAAAAAAGAGTCGTCCTGCTTGATTTGAGTAGCGTACCAAGCAAAGTACGGGAACTGAAATGAACTTTTCTAGTCAAAATCGACAAGATCTGAGGTAGCTGATTATATTATTTGCACTGAAAACAATGTATTAATCCAAAAGCAAAACAGAAGCTTTAGACTCCTGGCCTCCACTGTGCATGCAGACATAAGTGTGTAAACATTCAGAATATATACTACAGTAAAGATAATGAAATAAATGTAGTAAATGTATGTTCATTTTCTGCTCTATATGCATTTTGATGTGGTGTACATTCTGCAGATTTTATTACACACTCACCCTTTGCTGTGCTGGGTAGAGGACAAATTGTTGTCCTTCTGTCCATCTGTGCGAGAGAGAGCATCTCAGCATGAGCTGTAAGCTGTGTTATGCACAACGGCGAGGCAGTCTGACATCCCAGGCTGCACTCTTAGACACATCAGTTATCCAGACAGCTGTTCCTCATGCAATGTTCCCAGATTAATTCTGTAATAATCCAATCCTGCCAGGTTGTATCTCTTTTTGAGCTGGGTTCTGTTTCCAGAAAGTCTATTTTTTTGTCCCTGTTCCTCCCCCTTCTCTCTCTCCCTAATACACTTACAAGTCCTAAATCTCATTAAGGCTGCTTGGAGGATAAGTACTACATCCCTATACTATGCAACACACTCTAATCTAAACAAGAAACTTTCTTACAGTACTTTATCACCCATTAGTTTGCGTTTGCTCTGGAGTTATTTGTAAATACCTAGAATTACATCCAAAACATTAATTAAATCAACGGACATGCTTAACTTGTATGGCATTTTAAAGAGATTCATGTGTCATACTTCATTAATACGACTGAACACATTACATGGATACAAAAATCATTTTAATATAATCACATAAGAAGTACTTTTTTTCAAGCTACATTCTTTCACTAGTTCCTCAATACACCACATGCACAAAAAATTAGAAAAATATATAAATAGTCAATCTTCTCACCAAAAATATCTTCAATATAAAGATGAGGCATTAACCCAAGATATTACAACAGCAGAACAACACAGCTGATGATACTAATTTATTACCTTTACAGCATTTTCCAGCCCTTGTCCAGATTGACTTAGAACTGCCCTGAGCAGTTGAATTAAAAAGCCTTGATCAAGGGCACAATAGTGGCAGAGACAAAAGCACTGAGCCACCACTGGCTCTTGTATGACTCGGGAAGGGGGGTGGCAACATTATGGTGATAGAATTAGCATATATTGTTATTTTAGTCACATTTCCACTACTTGACTGGCTTACTGTGAAAGTTCTGTAGTTATGGACAACATCTAAAATATCATATTCTCTTTATTCTACTGTATATTGAGCACCTCTAGCCTATAAGGAACAGACTTTGTGAGAGTTAAAATAAGTCTGGACATCTTATTTTGCATTGTCCATTCCTGTGCAACAGCAAATTCAATATAATCACTTAAAGCAGTATGCACATGCTGTTTTATATGCAAGTATCTAAGAAAATGAACTAAGATAAACTGCAATTAATGTAAGGCAGAAAACTAGATAAGATGAACTGATGAAAATTATTTTACTCGTGTTTTAACCATGCTTCAACTGGTCAAGATCACAGGGGGCTCTGGATTTTATGTTTGGAATTCCTAAGTCTGAAATAAATGAGTTGGGGGCCAGTCCATTACAGTCCTGGGCAGAAGTTACAACGCCATGCGAATGCCTCCCCTGTCTCTGGATCTGCCCAATCATGCCACGTGACAATGGCCTGACCAGACCAGAACGCACTCCTGCAACTCAAATGTCATCTGAATGATGAGCTACTGAATTAAACCAGTGTTACTCAAGTGCCTAATAATGGTAATGAATTATTAAATAGTAAATACAAGCGAATTCTGTTAAAGTTTATACTCTCCACTCCACTTTTTCAAAATAAAATCTACTTGTTTACGGTCAAATAGGAACTAAAAAAAGATGACTCCGTTTGGCAATGAAAAACTGTGCATTTTATGCGATTAAATGTTCCAACTGTCTCACAGCCCTACTTTTACACGAGTGTAATAATAAAATAATTCATTTCAGGAAAGACGGATTTGATCTCTTCCATCATTTATATTCACTTTTCTTTAATACGAAAAAAAAGAATACAACAACACGTAAAAATCTTTGGGATGACAGGCATCATTCCATTTTACAGTAGACATCAATTGTTTACAGGTTGCTTTAACTGGAGCCGACATTATTCCAACATTTTAAACACTAAAAACGAGTTAAAATTGGAAAAACATTGAAATCTCAAAATAATCCAAAACTAAAAGGTTTCTTTTTTTATTTACATTTGTCTGGGAAGCTCAGTACTATGATAGGCCTGTGCTTGGTGCACTGAGTCCACTCGATATGGTCTCATAACCTACAGACACCAGGGTCAGGACGCTGCTCTCTATATCTGTGGACTCTGCAACCTGAGGAGTGCTAGGTTCTAAATGCATCTGTTTGCCTTTCTTCCTGCCTCTTTTGCCTTTCTCTTTTGCCTTGCCATCCTCAGTAAGTGTCTTGGGTTTACGAGTGCGTTTCCTCATCCTTCTGACAGGTGGCTCGGGTTTGGGATCTGTATTACCGGACAGGATGCGGATCTGCCTATCGATGACGGTATCAATGATGTCCAGCGCGACATCCATCATGCCGTTACCGAGGCCGTGTGTGACGTTGGAAAACAAACGACTGTTAGCTGGGTCTTTGAAAACTTTGCGCATCTCTTCCAGGTAATTCCTGAAAGAACGCGACAAGTAACTCGTTATTTCCACCAGTTAGTTATATTATCAATACATATTTACAGAAAACGTGTAAGGACATGCATAAATACATGTATAATTTTAGTTAGGTGAAGTAATTCTAGTGTATAACACATTACCTTGTCTCAATTATTTTAGACCAGTGTTGGACCTGGTTTGTCTCTGGCAGTAACTTTTTGGCCATGTTTTCATAATCAATATACTGTAAGGCAAAGTCCTTCATGTCTTTACACAAAGCTGCTGTGTCACCTGAGAAAAAATAAAATATTTTCAACATTTTTCCCCAAAGTTCGCTAAAATCTCTCTCGCACTCTCTCTCAATACAATACAAACAAATGGGTATAAGTTATGAATCTATGCGTTGTGTAGTTTATTTTATCATACAGTGAGAGTCAAAACTCTCAGGACACAAAGTGAGTCAAGAGTCACAGGACATGAGACACAGTGTGTCGTGAACTTTTCAAAAAGGCTGGCAAAAACCATTGTTGAAGTTTCTTCGTCAGTGGCTTGTCATCCCCAGTCGCGGTTTCTCGGAATGGGGCTATGAGGGATGCAACAGTGCTGTGTGAAATTGGTGGATATTTCTGGGTGCCAGTTGTTCCCCTTACATCAGAATAATCAATTCCATCTTCGGTTACCTGTGATGAACTGAAACAATGCCAAAAAATTGGCATTCGATTTCTGAGACAAATCTGGTCTTCTTTAATATGCTACATGACCACCTTCCCATTGGGGAAAGAAAAAAAAACTTGCCACTCATCCAATATAGCGACTTTCAAGAAGGTGGCCATGTTCCAGACATAGCTTAAAAAAAGGTCCCTCACCCCATTACTTGCTGGGGTATTCAAATATGTAATTTTCCCCTTAAATAAAAGGGTGTCTTATGACTCACCCAGTACATGGGTTTACACATTCTGAATACTGCATACTGTATTGATTTGGATGAAGTTTTAAATATACATAATATCAAAGTTTTAATAAATCTATGAATCCTCACCCTCTGTTAGTTTGGAGAATGTGCTGGACACTGCTGTGTTGGTGCTTGGAGACAGGCCGAAAACATTCAGAGATTCAAGGAGGGTTTTCTTACTGGCCGGCCCACGACTCACTCTAGTGTAGGCAGCCAGAGACCTAAGTGACATCTTCTCTGGTTGCTCCAGCCTCCGTTTTACTTCCTCATAATGGATTTGGTATTTTCGAGCCTTTGAGCTCTTCATGTTAGGATCCAGCAGGGAGGCCACCTCTGCAAAAGGGACCTGCAGTGATGACCTGGTGCTATCCTGATTGGCTGCTGCACTTTCACTCTGTGATGGACCTTGTGTTGAAACATGGACTTGTGACTGAACATGGCTTTGTATTTGACCATGGTTTTGAGACTGGACTTGCCCATGACTTTGGGACTGTAAATGACAGTCACTTTGTGACTGGCCATGATTTTGTGCGCGTGTGAGGCCTTGGGGCTGCATGTGACTTTGTGCCTGACCCCGTCCTTGACCAAGGCCATGCAGAGTGGCCGGAGCATGTGAAGCTAGCGGAACTGGAGACTGAACTGTATGAACATCTTGTGGTATGATGTGCTGTGAAATGATCTGTGCAATATTTGGGGCTTGTACTGGAGTCTGATACATTGTTATGATGGGATTACCAACAGCCACATGAACCACTTCACTATTTTGGGGAATGTGCAATCCAGACGATGGATCCATTTGCAAAGTCTGTTGTGGGATTAATAGATGTTACTTGGTTTGGACAAAAGTTTATTTTGTCTTGCCTTGCAAGATTACAGAATTTTTTTGATTGTTGTTCAGTTCCTGTCATTTAGGGTGAGATCAGAATGATGACTGGTTTTCCACAAAATTGCAGTGGCAGAAACACTGGAAATAGGAAGCAAAACGGAAAAAGTTAGTGTCCAGGATGTTTTATTACATTTAATAGTAACACAAGGTTAAAGATAAGACAAAATAAGTAACCACGCTAAAACAATCCACCAGTTGTGTGTGTGTGTGTGTGTGTGTGTGTGTGTGTGTGTGTGTGTATATATATATGGGCATATATTTGGCAAAACTACGATCTGGGTCCTGTATTTATCTACATCAGGGCTAAATTTTCTCTAGACATGAGTGAACCTAGAGCTGGTGAGATACCCAGAGATGTAATCACAACTTGCATGACCAGACATAGGCTTTATTACTACCATGACTCCTTGTGGGCTCCCTCCACAAACAAACCACTGTGTGTGCAGACTCGCTTCTGTTATTACTGCCTGTAGATAAGTGTTTGGTGATGTACTGTTACTGTACTGATGGCTGTAAGCTGTAAGCAGTGAGGATATATGTAATTTTTTTTTAAATCAAAGGTTTATTGTCACACGTGTATTTGTAACATTCATTACTGTAGATACAAAAGTGCAGACAAATCAAACAAATCCTAGACCTAGACTTGGTGTAAAATAAGGGCCAGTGAGAGACAAAACCACACAAACATTCCAAAACAAATCGGGTTTTTTTGCACACACACGGACACAACACGCACATAAGCAAATGCGTACAGTGGTCAAATGTATAATGGACCTGAAATGGTTCAGGGCTTAAGGGTGTAATAAACTGACTGCATTCTTTTATAAATGTACAAAGCAATTAAAGCAGATTTAGTTACAAGTTATACGGCGTGTCCGTGCAACTTTGATAACAACGACGCGGAATTTGTTCGTATCAAAATACGAATACTGAAACGAATATTTACTTAGCTACGTTAAAAAGAAAATAATACTACATTACTGTTTCTGCCAAGTGAAATGCAAAGGCCATCATGTCTGCGAGTACAAATCCAGCTATAACCCCGAACAGCACCATGCGTGTTATGGCAGACTTTAATTAGAAGATAATCCACTTATTTTTTTTTCCTGAAGAATGGCTCAGCAGGCCAAAGCCTCATCTGGGATTCGTGTTCTTGAAACATGATATGAGCAGGGACATTTCATAAGAACAAAGCGTCTTATTCTGTTCATAGTGACTCCGCTTTGATTTATAACGCTAGGCTTGAAGCAAATGAAAGTTGCTGACAGGATTCTTACTCACCGCGCTACTGTTTGAGTCGATTTAAAGCGTACTGATCCTGGAACAGTCCATGGCGACCCGACCGAAGCTCTCCTTCTTCCCCGATCCTGTTACGGCGGATTGCAAATCAGCAGACGGAGCCA